>CM054058.1:144536607-144749636 GCA_028641055.1 Alopecurus myosuroides
ATCTGTCTCCGCAAGGCCTTACTCCAATCCTCTTCGGTAAGTTCCTTACATCCTCCAACTTATTCTCGCAGTTTCTTAGTTCTTCCTCAGATTGGATCTGAATCGAGCGGTCCGCGATTTCTCGGGCTACGCCAGATTAACTCACCGGTTTCCACTATAACCGCTCCCATAGATAGGATTTATAGCTTGTATTGCTCCCCTAACTCCAGTAATCACTAATTTGGTCACAAATTTAGAAATAAGATCCCCAGTTTAGGCTCGGGCCATCTAGAGTTTCCGCCTTTGTTCTCCCTCCTCAGAAAATCTTACTTCTCCGGCTCATTCGCAGATAGTATGCGTATAAGTATTCCCCTAGCTTCTCCAAACATTTGCTTTTGCGGAAAGCTCTTTGGGTTTTGTAGAGTCACTTGACACCCGGACAAACCATACTTGACCCGGCGAGGCAATAGCCGGATTATGTTTAAATTGCCGATAGCTGCTTACCTGCTAACTTCCAAGTTTTTGTTTCTTACGTCCTTTTCTTCAATGTTTTACCAGGTCAATCCCATGGCGCCCAAGAGGCAGGGGAAACAGCCGGCTAAGGCTAAATCCACCAACGCCATTTCAGCCAACTGGGGGAAGTCCTCCGTCACCAAGACCAAACTGGAGGAATTGGTAGAGCTTGGAATCCTACCTCCACAGGAATCCATCCGCTGGAGAGCACCTGGCAACGAAACCCGGCCTTCTCCAGCCACGGATGAGGTAATATGCTTCGTTGAACACGTGACCCGGGGCTTCAGGCCTCCGGGTCACCCCTTCTTCCGTGACGTCTTAGACCACTACAAACTCCGTATCTTTGATATAGGCCCGAACTCCATTTTAAACATCTCCCATTTTATCGTTCTTTCCGAGTCTTACTTGTGCACTCCGCCAAGTCTGGCTCTTTTTGTCGAACTTTTCCAGTGCAAGCCGTGTCGCGAAAGCGGCGACGGCGCACTTCTTACTTGCGGCGGGGTTTCTATCCAGCGCCGCAAGAACTCCCTCATGCCCCCCATTTCTCTCAATTCTCACGTAAAGCACTGGCAGCTTTCTTACTTCTACTGCCAAGATACCTCTCCACCCGGCGAAAAGAAGTTGCCGGGTTACTCGGAGGGTCAACTTGACATCTCCGAGTCTTTCAACGCCTTCGCCTGTGACTCGGACAGGGAGGCGATTTTGCCTTCGTTAGCTAGGATCTCCATCTTGTCCGCCCGAGGCCTCGTCGGGCTAAACCTGGTGAAGGCCTGGGTTAGCTTCCGCATTCAGCCGAACTCCATTCGTGAGAAGCTGATGTGTGAATACTCGGGTCAAACCACGGACCCCATCCGATACTCCCCTAGCACCCTTGCTCCTAGCGATATGAACAAGATGATCAAAGGTTTTTTAACGGAGAAGCTCGAGGTGATCCGGGGCATAGCCGGATTAGAACCTTTCACCCTCGAGAATCCAGCCCCCGCAGTGAGTCTTTCTATCTTTCGATTTTGACTTCCAGCAGCTTACTTTTATTTGCTTCTCTTGGCTCGATATTAATCACTATCCTGGCGTCTTCTCCTCAGGCCGATGATGACTTTTGGAAGGTCGACACCTCTCCTAGTTCCGAAGATATGGAGGAGGAAGATGATGCCGCCAACTCGGATGAAGGTGCATATTCAATCCCTTACGCGTATTAAATCCCACCTTTTCTTCTTCCTTATGCCATAACTCGGATACTTTTCAGAACGAGAAGGCCAAAACGAAGAAGAAGAAGACAGCAGGGACAAGTCCGCCAGCGAGGAGGAAGAGCCGGCACCGACCCCCAAAGCCGGAACAAAGAGGAAATCTCAAAGGATAGCCCTCCAGGTTTTTATTTCATCTCCCTACTCCTTGTTTTTTTGTTCCCATAACCTTACTCCGGGGCTAACCCCGTTTTCTCCCCCTTTGATCATAACTGAAGGAGCCACCCACGACTAGGCGCCGCATAACCCGGAACCATCCGGGTAGCGAGACCCTTAACCCGGTCGCTTCGCCGCCCCCGGTTCAACACCCTGGTATTCATCGTAAACACAATTTCTTTCTGGGTTAACCTTTGCAACGTAACCCCAAACCTTTCCTGCCTTTTTTCAGTCTCTTCCGGGTCTAGCGGCAGCTCCCCCTCGGACTTCCCGGTGAACACCGGGTAAACTTCTTTCCTTGTCATTATGCCAAACTTTTACCACTTTTTTCACAACCAAAGACTAACTGCATCCTTGCACCTTCTGCAGAGCCACAGTTGTCATTAGCGACGATGAGGGCACGGAAACTGAGGTCCGAGTCGAAAATAGGCCGGCTAACGACGCTGGTGACGAGCAAGCGTCGCCGCCGGAGCTGGCTAAGCATGACGCCGGGTATCCCATTGCTTCGCACGCAGGCGAGGAAGGAACGGGAGCAGCTTCGAGCGCGGGAGGGGGACCAAACTCCGATATTCGGATAACCCGGGTGCCACCTCCTGTTACAAGAAATGCTCCTTTTTCCACTTTTCAGGTACCCGAGCCATCTAACTCGGATAACGCTGACTTTAACCAGCTGATGAGCGCTCTTCTCTCCATGAAAGCTTCAGAAGGGACTGTTTTAGAACGTATAGCTGCAGCACATCAGGTAACTTTCACTTGATACTCCTTATTATACAACTAGTCCCCAAGTTCCGAGTATAATTTTTGCAATTATTCTCGGTACTTCGCATAATATTTTTTCGGTAATCATTTTCTCGAAGGAAATGCTCTCGTGATATCCGGCTTACAGCTTTGCCCGGTCTTTGCAGGCAGAGATTACTCAGTCAGATGAAGCGTTACTTAAGGCTGAGCAGCTCTTACAGGCTGAAGTAGAGCGTAGGGAGACCCTTGAAGCGGAGGTAAAGACTCTGAAAAAAGATGTCTCCACTTACAAGAAGAAGTACAACGCTGCCCAATCGTCGCTGAATAACTTGTCGGCTCAGATCACGGACACTTACCGCATCTTACTGAGTAAGTTTTTATTTGCCGTTAACTTGCGTATTTCTACCATGCCGTTGTAATAATCAAGATTACTGATATGCCTTTGTGTTGTTCGATTTTAGGTGCCAACCTTGCTACTCCGGAGGAGAATGCCATTACTCAGGCTAAGACTTTGAAGACTGTGCTTCGGACATTTTTTGCCGGCACTAAACTTTTACTTGATGCTATCAAGTGGCCTTCTGAGGTATACCCGGGAGAAGATAATCTTATGCAGGCCTTCTCAACGGTGCCTGGGTGGATTGAGATAATGAAGCGCTCAGCTTGCCGGATTGGAATGACCCGGGCCCTTACACTGGCGAAGGCTTATTTTCCTAAGCTTGACCCGGCCAAGGTAACATCCGGGTTTCCAGAATTCAAAGCTGACGGGTCCAAGTTTGAGCCCAAGGACTTCAAAGATATTCAACGTGCTGTACGCTCCTCAGCCACTACCTTGGCCGACAAAATGGAACTGGACAAGATCATGAGTTCTTATGACGCTGAGGGCAAAGTTATTTTGGTGGATGCACCTCCTCCTTTTGATATGGTGGAAAGATGGTCGACTGACCTGGCCAGGAGGAAAGAAGAGGCCGCAAAGAGAGAAGCAGAGCTAGGCGCAAAGCCGTCCACCTCTACACCGGCCGTGCCTCCGCCTGTCCGTCCAGATGTGAAGAGCCCGAGCAAGACTACTGACAAAGCCAAGGAGCAAGTCCAAGATCTAGACCCGGAAGATCGCTCTCAGGATGCCGAGTAGGATGCTACTAGTGCTTTTCGTTTTCTTAAGACTGATATGATTTTTGCGGTGCGCCTGTGCGCCACTGATACTGATACTATGCCTGTACGCTTGTTAATTCATGATAACTCTTTGCCTTCCCTGGCTTTTGATAATCTCGATACTTGTGTTACGTATAAGCTTATTCTCGATACTTTGAACTCTTGCTTTCAATTTCCTTTTGAGACTCGGTTAACCGAGTATCGTAGGTTTTGATAGATGGACTTTTCTTTAAGTCCCCAATACTCGGCAACTAAGGTTTACAGACCTTGGTAGTTAAACAGTTTGTTTCTGTTTCGAAGTCCCCAGTCCCCATGACCCAAAGTACGAGCTATGGGGGCGTGGGCTTTCTCAGATGACATACTGCTGTTTACCAAGCTGAAGACCAATAGCTGTTCTCATAAATACTGAAGTCATGCTTAATATTTGTTGAGTTTCCGGCTATGTTAGCCTTATACTCTGCATGGACTTGTGGTTTAGATGACCCTTTTGATTACCTTGTACTGTAAGCCGGCTTTCGCGTGGATACCATGTCGTTGCATCTATACGAAAAACAAAATCAAGCACGCTCCATTGGGCTGCATAGTTTGATTGTGATCGTACGCGAACAGATCATGCCACTTTAGTGCGAGTCACATCGAGCTTAAGTAAGAATAACCAAGAAATTTGGCTCCTTTGTCCAGTTATAGGATTACAGCTGTACCCGTTTTTTCGAGTAATCAGCCCCCATAACTCATAGGCATCATGGCCGGGTCTCCGGGTCTTGTGATTACTTATTGAAGCAGATCACCCCCCGGAGACCTATATTCATGTAATGTATTTCGATGATACTGATGTATTGATAGTAACAATGTTACTTACTTGTAACTGAAGCAAAGACCATGATAAGACTCGAAACCATCTTCTTTTATTGATAAAAATTTCTTTTTTGATTCAGCAGGCCGCCTCATTAAAAACCTTCCAGTCCCCTTAGGTACCCTGGTAAGGAAAAGAGCGCGTCTGAAACCTGCCGTCGAGTACACTGCTTTAGTTATTCTCGGGAAGCGGCCTCACACTGGTGTGACCGATACATATTCTCCATTCGCCAGACCTTTTCATAATGAATATGGGATTTGGTAGCCAATCCGGGTATACCGTCCTTGAAACGTGATCGGCTGCGTGTAGCAGTACTTCTTCTTCTCTGTTAGGGGATTTGGAAAGCTCGCCCTTGATGAAACCTACCATCTTAAGGTCCTTTTCTGCTCTAATGTTTGCCTTGTCCCCTTCAGGAGTTGGCTTTTTTGTCGTCGTCCTCTCTTCTAGGTCCACCTTGGAACGGTAATGTTTGAGCTCTTCCTTCCTGCAAGCTTGCTCGGCCATTGCCGCATCTCCCTCATCGCACTCAGCCGCTATATCCCGATTTCCGTGTATTGTAATGGTCTTCTTGGGACCCGGGATTTTCAGTTGTAGGTACACATAACACGGTCTTGCCATGAACTTGGCATAAGCCGGCCTTCCAAACAATGCATGATAAGGACTGCGCAACTTTACTACCTCAAAGGTAAGCCACTCGATTCGATAATTGTCCTTTGACTCCCCGAAAGCTACCTCCAATGCCACTTTTCCTTCGGGGCATGCCGAATGACCCGGCACTATCCCGTGAAAAACTGTTGTACTTTTTTGCAACTGTGATTCCTTTAGGCCCATGCGCAGAAAGGTTTCCCAGTATAGGATATTGATACTACTCCCTCCATCCATCAAGACTTTCTTCAGCTCGTAACCATTGACCTGTGGCGCCACTACCAAAGCCAAGACTCCCGGGTGATCAATCCTATCCGGGTGATCTCTTCTGCTCCATGTTACCTCTTGCTCTGACCACCTCAAATATCTTGGAACAGCGGAGGAGACTGAATTAACTGCTTGTTTCAGTATCTTCTTGTCCTTGCTAGAACCTCCAGTAGTGTGCACATGATACTGACCCAGCTGTTTGGGGTTAGCTTGAAATCCTCCCGCTCCCCCTTGATTGTTACCTTGATTTCCAACTGGCGGATTGCCGGCTGGGGGCGGCCCGTTGCCCGAATTTCCACCTGGACCCGGACCTCCTCCTCGGCCCGCACCTCGCATGGCCCTGTTCACTTCCTCGTTCTTCCACCTTTGTAAGTCGGCACACTGCTCCAATGAATGATTGGCCGGCTTGCCATTCCTGCTATGCTTCGGGCACGCCATCCTAAATATGTCCCAACTGTTGCTTGGTCTTGGGGGTACTTGGTAGTGTCCCCCATTGTGATTTCCGGTATTAAAATTCCCTTCGGATCTAGGTCTCGAAGACCCGGCCTCTGTATTGGCCACAAACTCGGAACTCCCCTCAAACGGGCGCTTGTTCTGGCTATTTCCATTGTTGTTTGGTGCCGATCCATTACCGGTCTTCCCACTGCTACTTGCGTTTGCTTTTGCCTTCTTGTCATCAACTTCCTCTTCTGTAGTATCCGTTGCAGCGTGTTTGTTGCATGCATCCATTAACTCTCCCATCGTAACCTCCGCTGCATTCCTACTAGATTTCATGCGAGTTAGCTTTTGCACTAAAGGAACATACTTACATGTTTTTGCCATAGCTTGTAGCGCGTCCTTAGGCTGGATATCCGTAGACGAGTGGAGTATCTCCATAACCCGGCGTACCCAGCTGCGTGCCGATTCTCCTTTCTTCTGAACGCATCTTTCTAAGTCATCAATAGTAAATAACTTCCTACAGGTCCCATGGAAGTGCTTGATAAATGCGGTTTTTAGCTCCTCCCACGACTTGATCGACTTTTCCGGTAAATTGGTGAACCATAACTTTGCTGCTCCCTCTGACATCATTAAGTACATGAACTTGGCTTGGAGATTCTCGGACGCGTTGCGAATTGACATTGCCATCTCGTAGCTGCTTAACCACGTTTCCGGATCCATCGTTGGCTCGTAATTCACTACTTTACCCGGTTCTTTGAACTTTTCCGGGTAAGGTTCCGCTCTGATATCATCCGAGAGACACTTGGGTCCCGCAAGGGTGGTTGGGGCTGGTCTCGCCCGGGAAATGCGTGACCCGGCCGGGGGTGCCACGGGGTGAGGAGCCACCGGTGGATCGTGTGCTGCAGACCCGGCCCCGGCTCTTCTGGCCCTGGAGCTGTCCACTACTGCCTGTGCTGCTGATACTGCCGGTACTGTCTGGACGCGCGGTGGGGGTAGCATCTGCTGCTGCTCTTCCCTTCGTCGTGCCGCGCTTGTTTGGACGTTGCCCTGTTGTTGACTCACGTATGGCGTCCCATGCATCCCACTTCTGTGATCTGGATAATTGACTTGCTGTGCTACCGCGGTGTGCAGCAGATCTATCGCTCGCCGGGTTTCTTCTGCGTGCGGCGAGTCTCTTACAGGAATCTGGTTTAATGCGAGTGTTGCTGCATACACGTTGTCCATGGGGTTGTTGTAGTGACCTGCTGGGGTACGGAATCGCGATGGTGGAGGCGGCATGGTGTTGCCGGCTGTCGCCCCCGCCCGAGGCAAGGGTAATCCGGCTGGCGCGTTTACCAGCTGCACTCCCGTTGCTGGTTGCGGTATGGTCCCTTGGTTCGCCGGTGGGATTGGCTGATCTTGAGGCGTGAACACCAGGGCAGTCGGGTTGATAACCCCTCCTGTTGCCGGTAGCATAGTTCGGTGCCTTTGGTGAATCCTCGTCGTCTCCTCCCGAAGCCGGGTCTCTAGGTCATCCAGTTCCCGCTGCCGCGCTGCCATCCCCTGCTTTTCTGCTTCTACCTGCCTTCTTTGCTGCTCCAATGCACGACGAGCCACGTCCAGATCTCTTACACGCTCTGCTGCGTTTTCTGGGGTGATAACTGTAGCTAGGACTGTGGGATCCAAGATCAAATTATTATCAAACAGAGCTGGGTGACGAGTGTTCGAGGGGCCCGCCCCCGGTGTCCGGTTTGCTTGGAACCCAAACATATTTGCGTGTCGCTCCTCCTCCGCTGGGCGACTGGTGACTGATGCCGATTCTCCATCGACCTGGGCCAAGATCGGGCCAGCCGTACCTTGTTGCTGAGCCAGCACCTGCGCCGCCCCGACTGGCGCCGCGGCTGCGTTTCCTTGAGTGGTATTGATTGCGGGGGCCGCATAAACTGCAACCCGGCGCATAATGCTTGGCTTAGATTCGTACCGTTTTTCCTCTTCGCTATTTTCCTTCTCGTATCGATCCTCCGATAAATCCCGTATAGACTCGGTACCTTCCTCCCTCTCTGTCGGACCCGTTGTTCCGATCGATTCTTCTTTTTCCGATTGAACACGCGTGTCCTCCCCTGACACAGAATCAGATTCAAGATTATCACGGCTCGAATTGGAAGCACATACCATACCGATGAAGACGTTGATGCGGCCGACTGTCACGACGGATCCGGTTTCGAGGTGATCCGACTCTGGCCCCCAGCCAGAATCGTCTACCATCTTCTCTCCTTGGTTGTTGACGTAGATTTCTCCGACGACGAGGTTCCTCATGTTCTTCCGAGCTTCTCCCGTGATGTAAACACCTTTGGACGCAGGCCCCACGGTGGGCGCCAACTGTCGTGGGATAATCACGGCAGATGTTACCTGGGGTAACTGATCTTGGGGCAAGTCGACACAGGTATTTGGGAGAGGGTTTAGCTCGAAAGAGAACATGGCGAAAGCAATCTAAGAATCGGAAAACAACTCGCCGGCTCTCGATATGATTATATTGGATACTCGATAACAGGTGTTACAACTATGACTTGAATCTCTCTCAGGCGAAGCCTAGGGGTTGGTTTATATAGTACTCATACCCCCTTTGACTTGCCATACAAAGCGCTCCTTGAGTCCTACTCGAATTCTACATACGTATCCTAGCTTTCCTTATCGTAACCCACAATCCGGGTTACGATCCTTACAAGCCCTGGGCCTTCCGGAAGCTTCTGCGTCCTTAGCCGGATTTGGTCCATACGCCGTTTGGGCCGGATTACACCTGGGGTTGGCATACCGGGTTACTATCCCCTCATCAACCCCCTTTCCTCTCTCCTCTTCAACTTCGTCGCCGAAGGACTCTCGGCTTTGTTGTCCAAGGCAAATGTTGCGGGACACATTAGAGGGGTCGTCCCACACCTAGTGCCTGGAGGCATTACGCACCTCCAATATGCCGACGACACGATCATCCTCATCCAAGGGGGAGACCTGGAGATCGCTAACCTCAAATTCCTGCTCATGTGCTTTGAGAACATGTCAGGACTGAAGATCAATTTTCACAAAAGCGAAGTTCTGGTACTTAATCAACCCGCCGCCGAGCAAGTCAGGATTGCTAGACTACTGAATTGTAAGCTGGGCAGCTTTCCATTCATGTATCTTGGGCTTCCCATTTCTGACTCGAAGCTAACTAGGGAACAATGGGCCTTCCTTATTCAGAAATTGGCTCATAGGGTCGAACCCTGGATGAATAGGTTCCTGTCCTCGGGGGGCGTCTGATCCTAACCAATGCTTGCCTTGATAACCTCCCCACCTACGTCATGGGCCTGTTCCTGCTTCATCTAGACACACATAAACAACTAGACTCTGTCCGCGCCCGATTCTTCTGGGAAGGAGCCGGGCCGAACAGAAAGTATCATATGGTGAATTGGCCGGCAGTTTGCCGCCCAAAGGACCTTGGGGGCCTCGGGCTGGTTAACTCCCGCAAGATGAACGAGGCCCTTCTCCTCAAGTGGATCTGGAAACTCTACCAGATGGACGACTCGATATGGGCAAACATCATCCGCAATAAATACTCACCCTCCGGAGATATCTTCGCATGCTCCCCGAGGGGGGGTCACAGTTCTGGAAGAGCCTCCATAAGATCAAACACTCGTTTAAGGCGGGAGCCAAGCATGAGGTGTTTAACGGGCTGAGAACCCAGTTCTGGACGGATCGGTGGCACGGAGAGGAACCGCTGTGTCTGCGTTTTCCTCTCCTTTTCAACATTTGCGATGATCAAGACATTTCGGTGGCTGCGGTCTTGCGCAACGGGTGCCGATTCCGTAGGACACTGCATAATGGTGCCCTTGCTCAATGGGGCTAGCTCGACGCCATTATCAATTCCACTCCACTACGGGATGGCCTGGACTCCATCTCTTGGCATCTAGAACCCTCAGGAATCTTCTCGGTTAAATCCATGTACGCCGCCTTGTCTAGGGGAGTACACGTCGCCTTTGCCGACGATCTTTGGAGCACCCGCGTCCCGCTTAAGAACAAAGTCTTTGCGTGGCAGCTTATCATTAACAGACTTCCAACCAGCCAGCAGATCGTCTCTCGTTTCGGCCCCTCAGATGGGAACTGCGCCCTTTGCGCGGCCCCGGAAAGCGCCGCCCACATCTTTTTCTCCTACTCGCTGGCTAAATTTGCTTGGAGCGTGGTGCGACAGGTTCTCGGCCGCGACTGGTCCCCGGCAAACTTCGCGCAATTCCATCAGATCCTTAGCTCCCTAGGGGGGCTTCCGTAGGATAGTTTGGACTTTTTTTTCTAGCCTTAGCATGGGCGCTCTGGCATATTAGAAATAAGCATGCAATTGAGGGTGTCATTATTAAGCATCCTGCTGTCTTTATATTCAAATGTTTGATCTTCTTGCAGCTTTGGATGCCGGCAATGAAGCCTGAGGACAGGGAGGAAGCCAGCCGCATGGTGGGAGCCCTCAAGACTTCCTACCACTCTTGTCGCTTCCCTGCGCCACCTGGATAGGCAGCATCTATGTTTCAGCGATCCTTTTGTTGCTTTTCTTAGTTTCGGCGAAGCTGTATGCCTCAGCCTGGTGTTCCGCCCATGTGTGGGTGCGTGTTATTCCCTATTTTTGGTTCGGTGGCGAAGCTGTATGCCCAGCGGTTGTATGAACTATTACTCTGTCGAGTTTTGTTAATTCGAAACTGGGCTTTTAGCCTTTTATCTAAAAAAAACACTTGTACATGTATATATATTGAGGCCTTTTGTCGACCGAACGGCTTCGTGACCACACACCAAAAAAAGAGTAAAAAATGTCACCGTCGTGTGTCGATCCTTCACTGCTCGGTGTCCTTGTTGACTATTTTCATGCCTCCTCCGATGGCATTCGCATGTCGCTCTTCATCAACTCTAATGCCCTCTATGCATGGTTGTGGCCGCTCTACTTCGTCTCCATCGCCTCGCGGCTCTACGTCATCTTTGTCTATGTCTACTCGCCGCTCTATGTCGACTCTCGCGGTTTCTTCCCGCAGTTGTGGCCGCTCTACGTCAACTCTTGCGGCTTCTGCTCGTGGTTGTGGCCACTCTACGCCGACTCCGGCTACGCCGACTTGTCGCTCTACATCGACTCTGTTTGTGTCGACCAACTGCTCCGCGTCGATTCTTGCGGCATCTGCACACGGCTTGGGTCGCCTTTTGTCGACTCCTCGCGTGGATTGTGCACGCACTTGTGACCGCTCTCCGTCGGATCCCCGCGTGACTACCACGCGTTCTGGTGATTGGTCCTCCTTGGTTGACGTGTCTACTTCAACCTCTTCAGTTGCGTCTTTGACCGCGCATGAGATTGCGCAACTCCGATGTCTGCTTTCTACTTGTGACTCTTCACCAACAGGTATAGCTGGTTCTGCGGCTGAATTATCTGGCATTGAGAGACCACCTTCTTCTCATTCAGGTACATCCTCTTGGATTCTTGATACCAGAGTATCTTTTCATATGACTTACGATTCTTCCGATTTGAGCTATGTTCGACCTATCGAGTCTCCTGACTCTGTTTGTACTGCTAATGGCACTCCCATCCCCATTGCTAGTTGACACACTCTTAGCGGTTCCGCGTTTCATGGTCCTTCTGTTGTTCATATTTCTTGACTCACCATGCAGCTCTTCTCGGGTAGTCAGATTGTCGATTCTCGTTGTAGGGTCACTCTAGATTTTGATTCGTGTTATGTTCAGGATCGTTGCACGGGTACTCTGCTTGGTGCTCGTCCCCGATGCTATGATGGCGTATGGGAGCTTGATTGTCTTCGTCTTCCTTCCGCTGCCACCGCCGCCAGTCTCTCGGCCCGTGTTGTAGCAACCACCGGCTCTTTTCAGCAGTGGCCTCATCATTTTGGCCACTTATGTGGTTCTCGTCTCTTGTTCATCGTGGTGTTCTGGGGTCTTTCTCCGAAAATGCTTCTTTGGATTGTATGGGTTGTAGCCTTGGTGAGCAGATTCAACTACCATATCCTCATAGTGACTTTGTGTTTGAGCGTCCTTTTGATCTCATTCATTCATATGTTTGGGGTCTGTCTTCCTTCACTTCAAAAGAGGGTCATCGGTACTATATATTATTTTTATAGATGATTACTCTCGTTACATCTGGATTTACTTTATGTCCTCTCGTGGCGAGGTTCTCTCTATCGATAAGTGTTTTGCTGCCATGGTTCACACTCAGTTCTCTACACCTATTTGTGTGTCCCGTGTTGATCCTGTTGGTAAGTATATCTCCAAGCATGTACGTGGTTTTCTTGGTGAGCAGGGCACTCTCGCTCAGTTATCTTGTCCCGGTGCACATGTTCAAAATGGCGTTGCCGAGCGTAAGCATCGTCATCTTCTTGAGACTACTCGTGCGATAATGATCACTTCTTCTCTCCCGCCTCATTTTTTGGGATGAGTCTGTCTCTACCTCCGCTTAACTCATTAATATCCAGCCTTCTGCTGCCCTCCAGGGTGTTATTCCTCTTGATCGACTTTATGATCATTTTCCTGACTATTCTATGATGTGTTTGCTACGTTCTCTTCACTCCTCGTGAACGCACCAAACTAACCGCTCAGTCCATCGAGTGTGTTTTTCTTGGATATAGTGATGAGCATAAGGGATGTCGTTGTTGGGATCCCGTGGCTCGTCGTATGCATATTTCCCGGGATGTGACTTTCAATGAGTCTCGACCTTTCTATCCGCGATCGACCTCCTCGACCTCCACTATGGAGGATCTCTATTTTCTTACTCTTCCTACTTATCCTCCCTTGGTTCCTCCTATTTCTTCTCCTCCTTATCATCCTGCTGCTCTCGAGCCATCTACACCGACACTATCCTCTCCTTCTCCGTCGTCGCGTTCTTAACCCTCGTCATCGGTGTATTCTCCCTCTCCTCCTACCATTCCCTCTCATCCTACTTTTCCCTTTTACTATAATCGGCGTCCACGTGTTCTGAACGAGTCCTCTGATGCACCCTCTACTTCCGACTTATTCTCTTCGCAATCGGACTTGTATTACACCTAATTTCTATAATCCCGCACCAGTTACAGTGTTACCTCTATTCCGGAGCCGGATACGTACCGTGAGGCTGTTGTTCATCATGAATTGTAGCTTCCGATGGACGCGGAGATAGCTGCACTCGAGCGCACCGCTACATGGCAGATTGTTCCTCTCCCTCCTTCTATTCACCCTATCACCTGTAAGTGGGTCTATAAGGTGAAGACTCGCTCTGATGGGTCCCTCGAGCGTTACAAAGCTCGTCTGGTTGCTCGTGGCTTTCAGCAGGAGCATGGCCGCGATTATGATGAGACTTTTGCTCTTGTCGCTCACATGACCACTGTTCAGACTCTTCTTGTCGTTGCATTTGTTCGTCATTGGTCTCTGTCCTAGCTTGAAGTTAAGAATGTCTTTCTTAATAGTGAGTTGCGTGAGGAGGTTTATATGCGACCACCGCCTGGGTATTCTGTTTATGATGGCATTGTTTGTCGTCTCCGTCGCTCTCTCTATGGCCTTAAGCAAGCCCCTCGTGCATGGTTAGAGCGCTTTTCTTCTATGGCCATGGCTGCTGTTTTGTCTCCCATTGCTCATGATCATGCATTGTTTGTTCAGTGCTCTCCTCATGGTCGTACTCTCCTTCTTGTATATGTTGATCACATGATCATCACTGTTGACGACCCTGAGTATATTGCCTTTGTTAAGGACCGTTTGAGTGAGCAGTTTCTTATGTCGGATCTTAGTCCGCTTCGTTGCTTTCTTGGGATTGATATTTCATCTACCTTTGATGGTTTCTTTATCTTCCAAGAACTGTATATTCATGATCTTCTTACTCGTTTCGCTCTTACTTATGAGCGTACTGCTGCTGAGACTTCCATGGACCTCCATCTCTCTCTTCGTGGTTCAGATGGTGATCCCCTCTTTGATCCGACTCATTATCGACATCTTGCCAGGAGTCTCGTATATCTAGCTGTCACTCGCCCAAATATTTCTTATTCTGTTCATATCTTGAGTTAGTTTGTTTCTGCTCCTACCTCGGTTCACAATAGTCACCTTCTTCGTGTTCTACACTATCTTCGTGGGACGGTCTCTCTTTATCTCTTCTTTCCTCGTTACAACTCCAGTCCTACTCTGATGCTACGTGGGCTAGTGATCCTATGGATCGCCGTTCCCTGTCTGCTTACTGTGTTTTTCTTGGTGGTTCTCTCATTGCCTGGAAGACGAACAAACAGACCGTAGTTTCCCGTTCGAGTGCAGCCGCTGAGTTGCGAGCGATGGCTCTTTTGACTGCTGAGGTGACTTGGTTATGGTGGTTACTTGCAGATTTTGGTGTCTCCGTTACGACACTCACTGATCTATTGTCTGACAGTACATGTGCTATCAGTATTGCACGTGACCTGGTGAAGCATGATCTTACCAAGCATATTGGTGTTGATGCTTCTTTTGTTCGTGCTAGTGTGTAGGATCAGATCATTGTGCTCCAGTATGTGCCTTCAGAGTTATAGTTTGCGGACTTCTTTTACGAAGTCCCAGACTAGAGCACGACATAGTTTCTTTCTCTCCAAACTCAGCGATGTAAATTCACCATGAGTTTGAGGGGGGTGTTAGAGCGTGTAGTCTATATTTGTAGATCTCATATTAGTGAGGGGGTTTGCTGCATCTTTTCCACATTTGTACATGTATACATATTGAAGCCTTTTGGCCCCGTGGAATAAAAGTTGCATATTTGTCTAGTCCTAACACCGTTAATGCTAATTTGACATACATTGGGTGTTCACGTATTTGAGTTGTACTATTAATGAACATGCTAATTTGTCTTCAAATTTCTAGAATGTAGAGTATTGTGAAATGGAAGGAGTGCATGCAATGCTTTTTTAACTAAAAAACATTCAATGCTCCCGGGCTCCCCTCTTTATATGTGGGGGAGGGGCCCAAAGTTGGTTACAACATCCCCAATCAGAGTGTTATTGACATACCGATGGAAGCAGGTTTGCTCTTTTACGGGTGACTGGAGGGACGGTCAATCTGACTGTGAGTGCATCTTCTCCCTCCTCTCTGAGTTTTTACTTTCCTTTTTGTTTAATTTTCCCTGTCGGAACAACCCACATGCAGAGTGTGGACGTAGCACTTGCTTTTCCTCTATACGCGGTGCACATGCATGCAAACGCTGAAAGGGAAATCAACGGAAATTATAGTTACCGTAAATGGAAAAAAATGCCTGGATATTAACTTGTCCACCGGACACCCGTAAGATAGCCCTGCCCGGATGGAAGAGTTGAACATTTGTTCCAGACGCCTCCCTTCCATCTTTACGTTTTGTTATTGAATCGGAATTTAAACCATTAGATTAACCAATATTTCCCCCTTGATCCTTGATCTGATCGTTAGGCTTAGCTTCATTCGCCCATTTTACATATAAATAATATACCAAAGTGAGTTGCTACTACGTCCAATGATATTTCCCTAAACCTCAACACTTATACCATACCGGCCTATTTTAAAATGGATAACATTCTGCTTTTGTCCCAGTTGGGAAGAGCCTCTAGTCCTGGTTTTCCAACCGGGACTGCCCAATCGGGACTAAAGCTCGCTTCTTAGTCCCGACCTGACACAGACCGAGGCTAAAAGCCCATCCACGTGGATGCCGCAGAGAGCTCGGCCGGGCCCTTTTGTCCTAGTTGGTGGCACCAACCGGGACTAAATATCCCGTGGGTTTTGGGATTTAGGATTTTAGGGTTTTGTGGGTTTAGGCTTTTATGTTTTTCATTTGTGTTTTCCATTTAATTCTTGACCATTTCAAACAAATTTCATATACATATTCTATGCTACTACATACCGTACACGTTGATGCATACATATAATATAATATCTCTTACAAGCGTGCATATATATACAAATTTTGTATTACACATGGAGAGACTCTCTATCGTCTTGCCGTTCTCTCTATCAGCGTAGGTATTACACATGGAAACTCTCTGTTTGTAGCTAGACCTAAGGCATTAGCTATAGTAGAACTTCCCGGTTTGAGCTATGACATGCTCAAGCAAAAATCTCGCCAATTCCTATTGAATTGCTCGTATGCAGTTCTATGGTAGAAGCTGTTTCTGCATCATTTTCATCTTTAAAGAAGGAGAACAATATGAATGTACGAGTGGTGAGTATATATGAATGAAACTCAACACAATTGCTGGTAATATAATAAAACTGTGAACTTACGTACTTGAGTTTGTCTTACATCGTTGCGCCGCGCATTGGCCGTCATGCTAATATACTCTCAAATGTAGTATCCACATAAGTTATCCCCTTGTTCCTGTCTCAACCACTTTATGAGAATTGTCGGATATATACCAACTAGGGGTATATCAGATGGTGGTCTAAAGTGCCGGATTACCAGGGTGGCCTAAATGGTAATGGGCTATGGTCCATTGGGCGGCCCAGTAAGCCGACGCGCAGAAGCCGGATTCTAGAGGAACCCGGATCACGGCCCACATGATCTGACTTGGAGTAGAAGGCGGATTCCTTACTTTCCAAGTTAATAGTTACCGTAGTCTTCTAGGTTTTCATCTCTGTATGCCCTAATCCAGCTATTATATAAAGCCGGACGGGAGATAAGATAGATAGACAGGAAGCTAAAGGCTAACTCGCCGAGAGGTTGATCCTTGACGAGCAGCTAATAGAACCTCACTTTGTACTCTGTATTCCCAGGCTTTAGTCCTGAATAGTGAGATTGCAGGAGTAGGAACGCCGCGTTACCGCGTCGTACCGAACCTGGGTAAAAACCTTGTGTCCTTGATCATCGCACAATTACGTCCCCCCACGTCTCTATTGGTAGTCTCATGGCGCCCCCGTCTATGAAATCTACCACGATGTCTCGACAGTTGGCGCCCACCGTGGGGCCGGCGACGTCAGGCGTTATGTTTAGATCGGGCATACTCGGCGGAATCGGCAGTACTATAACTGTCGAAAGCCTGGAGTTCGACAACGACGTCGGGCGCTTCACCGACAACGGATCGTACATGCCAGCATGGAATCACCTGGTAAGTGCCTGCGTTTTACCGATTGGATCTGCAAACATATTTATCGGATTAACTGCAGAAGCAATGGGATTCTGTGGTGGGAGCAAATTTATCCCACCCGCCCTATACCTAGTCGAAGACGACTATGATGCCGGATTTTGCTCAGATCGTTGATATACTGCTAAATCGCACTTTATCGGCACGGTGCAGTCCGAGATCGCCGAAAACACGGATGAAAGTAATCCCGTGCAAGAGGCAGAAAAAACACTCAAGCAACAGAGGTGGAAGATCCGACATCCGTCGACATCACGACGCACTCGGAAGCTGACTCTGTACTAGCCGCCATTGAGGCGAGATTAGAGTCGGAACCCGGATCGGATCACTTCGATACCGAAGACGAAGACGAAGACACTTTTGAAAGAAAGGTCAAATCCTTCCAAGAGGGATTCCACGAAGTACTGATGGCAAAACCGGCTGAAAACACGGATGCCTACAGTCAGGAAAGCCCTAGAACGCCTCCGCCAGAGGAAGAGAGAGAAGAAGGAGAAACCTCTCCAAAATTCCCCGATGTCAAAGAATTGACAGAGGAAGAACCCTGCAGGAAACCTCCATCTTCCAAGAAGAAACACAAAACTGCTAAAAAGCTCCAGTATAAACTCCGGAAGAAGAAATTAGTTGATCCAGCCAATGAAAGCACGGAAGTAGGAGACGCAAGCGGAGTAAAACCTGCGGAGAAGAAAACGAAGGAAATCCTTGTTCCGCCAATGACAGAACAAGACGAACATGAATTACTCCAAACACCGGTGGGACCACACGAGCCTCCTGAAGTGCTGGAAGCCCGGAGGCAGGCCCTCCAAAGGCAACAACAACATCTATTTCGAACTCGAGAACACCTCCAAAAAACTCAGGCTGACATCAAACTTAGGCGGGAAGAAATCGAGGAATACGAGAGAAAGAATAGATCTGGCATTAAACCCACGCGGTTAACCGGAATCTCAAAACTGGAAGTACTGCAGCCAAAAGAAAGGTTCCACAATCCATCTTGGGAAAAGCAGGTAAACGGCAAAGATGTCAGAGGCGAGCCAATATACAAAACCGCAGCAGAAGACACGGAAGCGGCGTTCGCCATCCTCAACAATGATATGTATTCCAACGGTAAAAAACTTCAAGGGGTGTACGCTTTCCTAGGAAAGGCGTTGCAACAGCAACAGCGAGCGCAAGAGCGATCAGGGAAATTACATGAAGACTCTGCCCTATGCAAGACAGCTACATGCGCCGCTGGAGCACCTGGACCTGAAGAACCCGGGGATTCAAACAATTCAAAAGAGAAAAAATCAGATCCGAGAAAGGACAAGAAAAAACCCGACAATAGGGATGAAGCGTCCAGAACCGGATCCCATCTCCCGAAAGATGGAATTCACCCCCGTGACCGGGAAGAGAAAAAACGGAAGGACGGAAAATCAATGCCGCCTCCGAGGCGCCCGGCAGAAAATGCCGGAGGACAGGATATGCCTCACAGGCGTGAGAGATCCCGGACGCACCCCAGGAATAAGGAAAGATACACGAGTAGAACTCCACCTTATACCAAAGGGAACGATCACGGAGTAAACAGAGACAATCCCGGAAAAGCGCGTCCACGCCACAATGGAAAAGAAAGGAGCAGATCCCCTTCTGTCCATTCAGCCGGCAGATACTCCGCACATATAGACAGAGCGGAAAGAGATGATTTATACTTTGGACCCAAGTGTTTCACTGATAGGATCCAAAGAAGAACTCTGCATTCTGGCTTTGCCAAAGTTGGTCCAACATACCAAAATTATACCGGTAGCACAAACCCGGATACCTGGCTCTCATACTACTATACAGCCGTTCAGATCAACAATGGGACAGACCTGGAGGCAGTAAAATCCCTCCCCCTAATGTTACTGGATGGAGCCAGAGATTGGATCAAGGGATTACCATCACGGATTGTTGATAGCTGGGATGATATGGCTAGGGTCTTTACTCAGCATTTCCGGGGAACTTACAAGCGCCCAAACACTATCAACCAGTTAAACCGCTGCACCCAATTTGAGGACGAACCATACGTGGATTTCATCTCAAGATGGACTGCAATGAAGAATAGTTGCTCTGGAGTAACGGACGTTCAAGCAATGCATGCTTTCGTCAATTGCCTAAAACCCGGACTCGTACCGTTCATGATCGGTTCCAAAAAGCACAAAGATCTCGGATATATGCTTACAACCGCTAACGAGCATGCAGCGGCCGAAGACGACATCAGAGCGAGAGGCGGCAATATCGACACACTGATACAGGCCAAAAATACCCCTCGCCTGAGAAAAAAGGAACTCCAAATACAACACAAAAGCCCAAAGAAGTTAACATAGCCTTTGGAAGAGAAAATGGGAACAAGTGGAAAGGACGAAGCACAGAGCCGATAAACTACACCAAAGAAGAGTGGGAAAAAATAAAGTCGGAAAATTGTGTCCACCACTCGCAATTTGGGAAGCCCACCCATACTAACGCACAATACCGCTTGAACAAGCATATGAAAGGCAGTGCAGGATCCGGAAACAAAGGGAAGAACTCTAAGAGGAAATTCTCCAAGCAAAAGCCAGAAGCTAAAAATAAAGACAGTGAAACGGACACTGACGAAAAAATCCAGGAACAACAGCGGAAAGGCGAGCCTAAGTTTCCAAGAGTTGATGGAGAATGCAACCTAACTTTCCTGGCAACTCCCTCAGCAAAGGTGGCAAAAAGAACGCTTCGAGGAATAAACGCGGTTGTCCCTGCAACCCCGAAATTCTTGAAGTACTCAAATACACCAATTACATGGGATCAGTCCGGTCATCCCGGGAATATCCCTGAACCCGGCACGCAAGCTCTAATCGTAAGTCCTATTGTTCAAAACATTAGGCTAAAAAGAGTGTTGATGGATGGAGGATCCATCATTAACATAATGTACCTGGATACACTGAAGCATCTGCGAATCTCGGAGACCCAACTCAATCATAGCAACATACGTTTTCACGGTATCGTCCCTGGAAGACAAGCACGATCCCTAGGAGAAATTTCCCTAGATGTAACCTTTGGAGACAAAGATCACTTCCGATAGGAAAAAGTATCCTTCGAGGTTGTGCCGTTCGAAAGTGTGTATCACGCAATACTCGGACGTCCAGCTTTTGCCAAATTCATGGCAAGATCATGTTATATTTATAACAAGCTGAAGATGCCAGGGCCCAAAGGAGGAGTAATTACCATAACAGGAGACTTCAAGCTGGCAAACAAGCTGGAAAAAGAAACGCCCTTTGCGCTGAAAAAGTGATAGCAAAGGAAGAATTAAAAGAGCTGGCAAAAGAAGTATCGCCGACAGAAATGCCGGCAGGAAAGGAAAGCCGGAAGCCCGTAGACAGCTTCAAAGCTTCTGAGAACACAAGACAGGTAATCCTAGATCCTAAAGATCCGACAAAGTTTGTCGTAGTAGGAACTGGGATGACCGACAAATAGGAAGGCGAGCTCATCAAGTTCCTCCGTGAGAACTGGGACATTTTTGCATGGTGTCCTGCGGACATGCCAGGCATACCCAGGGAACTTGCTGAGCATCAACTTAAAGTGATCCCAGGATCTAAACCCGTCAAACAAGGTCTCCGTCGATTTGACGGAAGAAGACGGAAGACCATCGGCAAGGAGATTATCCGGCTTTTGGCAGCAGATTTTATCCGGGAAGTTATACATACTGAATTGTCAGCAAACCCAGTATTAGTCCCGAAGAAAGACAACACTGCCATTAGGATGTGTATAGATTATACGGGTTTGAACAAATTGTGTCCAAAAGATAGGTTTGCATTACGCGAATCGATCAAATAATAGATGCCACTGCTGGCTCTGAGCTCTTATGCTTTTTGGATGCATATTCCGGGTATCATCAAATACGCATGAAGGTAGAAGATCAAATCAAAACTTCCTTCATAACCCCATATGGGACGTACTATTACATAACCATGCCTTTCGGCCTGAAGAACGTCGGTGCAACTTACCAGCGTTGCATGCAACGATGTTTTCATAGTCAGATCGGCAAAAACGTCCATGTTTATGTGGACGACATTGCTGTCGTGTCCAAGGAAAAAGATACGCTCTTTGATGATTTGCGAGAAACCTTCGAAAATTTGCGCACTTATAAAATGAAGTTAAATCCATTAAAGTGCGTATTCGGGGTTCCCTCAGGAAAACTTCTGGGTTTCATCGTTTCTCACAGAGGGATAGAAGTAAACCCAGAAAAGATCAAAACAATCTTAAACATCTCCAAGCCTACGTGCGTAAAAGATGTACAAAGACTGACGGGTTCTGCAGCAGCCGTTAGCAGGTTTATCAGCCGGCTAGGGGACAAAGCTCTGCCACTATACAAGTTGTTGAAGAGATCCGATAAATTCGAGTGGACAAAAGAAGCAGATGCAGCATTAACCCAGTTGAAAGAAACTTTGATGAAAGCTCCGATTTTGGCATCCCCAAAAGACGAAGAACCTATGTTACTGTACCTTACGGCTACAAACCGGGTTATTAGTGCGGTAATAGTGGTGGAAAGGAAGAAAGACGAACAAAGCATACCAGATCAGCATCCAGTATACTATGTAAGTGAAGTTTTCTCCGAGTCCAAACAAAGGTACCCACACTATCAAAAACTGGCATATGGCGTATTTTTCGCATCTCGGAAACTTCGTCATTACTTCCAAGGACATTCCATAACAGTGGTATGTAAAGCACCGCTAGGGGATATAATAAACAATACGGAGGCAACTGGCCGAGTAGCCAAATGGGGCATCGAGCTAGCAGCATTTGACATTAAGTACCAGCCCAGGACGGCAATAAAATCCCAGGTTCTGGCAGATTTTGTCGCCGACTGGACGGAAGCAATGGAAAAAACGCCAATGCCGGAATCCGAGTACTGGATCATGCACTTTGATGGATCCAAGATGAAGGAAGGTGTTGGAGCTGGTGTAGTCCTAAAATCCCCTAAAGGAGATACAATGGAGTATGTATTACAAATACATTTCAACGCCAGTAACAACGTGGCAGAATACGAAGCTCTGCTTCACGGCTTGCATATCGCAAAGGAAATAGGTGTCAAACGCATCTTGTGCTATGGCGACTCAGATTTGGTACACATCATCTCAACCAAACTTCGGATGCCAAAAGCCCCATCATGGTCGAATATCGGAGAACGGTGGACGAGTTTGCAATCTGTTTCTTTGGATTTGAGGTACTTCATGTAAAAAGGGAGGAAAACTAGAACGCGGACGCATTAGCCCGCATGGGGTCAGAAAGGGTAAAAATCCTACCACCTGGTGTGTTCGTCCGACACTTGTATGAACCATCGATAAAAGGTGGAGATGTTGATTATCCTCTGGCTTCCGAGTCAATTGAGGTCATGCTCGTTAACCCGGATTGGACAATTCCATATTTAAACTTCTTAGTTGATCAGAAGTATCCGGATGGAGCAGACGAAGTCTTACAAAGACAGATTCAACATCGATGCAAAGGATACACGGTAATTAACAATTGCCTGTATAAACGCAGTACTACCGGAATTTTTCTGCGATGTATTTCACCAGAAGAAGGACGAGAAATCCTGCAAGAAATCCATGCCGGAGATTGCGGACATCATGCTCAATCAAAAAGCATAGTCAAAAAAGCATTCCGTGCAGGGTTTTTCTGGCTAACAGCCAAGACAGACGCTGAGCACATAGTAAACACATGTGCAGGGTGTCAATATTACGCCAAGCAGACAAATATGCCAGCCTAAGCACTCAAAACTATTCCCATTACATGGTCGTTTGCGGTCTGGGGGCTAGATATGATGGGACCATTCAAACCTGCAAGAGGCGGACTTACACATCTACTCGTTGCAGTGGATAAATATACCAAGTGGGTGGAGGCCAAACCCATCAAAAAACTTGACGGTGTAACTGCCAGAAATTTCATTATTGACATAGTCATGAGATATGGCGTTCCACATAGCATAATAACCAACAACGGGACACATTTCTCTATTGGAGAGTTGGAAAAATATTGCCGACAAACGGGAATTCGCCTAGATCTCGCATCTGTGGCACACCCGCAATCCAATGGACATGTTGAACGAATGAATAGTTCAATCCTGCAAGGAATACGCCCAAGACTCGAATCTCCTCTTCATAGAGCAGCTGGAGCATGGGTGGAAGAGTTACCCTCTGTGCTTTGGAGCATTCGAACAACACCAAATAGGTCAACAGGGCAGACCCCGTTTTTCCTAGTTTATGGTGCGGAAGCAATTCTCCCAACGGACATGATCCATGACAGCCCGAGAGTGCAGGATTTCGATGAATCAGATGCCGAAAGCGCACGACAGGATGCCGTCGATCTCTTAGAAGAGGAACGAGAACTTGTGCTTCAAAGATCCGCCATCTATCAGCCATGTTTACGACGTTATCATAGTCGGAAAATCAGGCATCGTTCTTTTAAAGAAGGTGACCTAGTGCTAAGATTGGTGCAGCAAAGAAAGAACAAACTGGCCCCAGTATGGGAAGGACCATTCGTCATCAGTAAAGCCATGAAGAATGGATCATATTATCTTGTAGACATTCGAGATACGGAAGATGATCCCGAGAAGCCGAATCGCAAAAGAAAGAGAAAGATAGATGATGAACTAGGAGAGACAAAGAGGCCCTGGAGTATCCAGCAGTTACGTCCCTTCTATACTTAGTTCAATTTCTATGTTAACATCTTTGAGATCATGAAATAAAGTTGTCGGAATTCTTACATCCATGTTTTTACAAGTTCATTATAGTACAAAGCATGATTCCGTCTTATCTATTTCCCAATGATCTTGCAAAATACTCAATGTTAACCCGAATTGTGCATGCGTGCTCGGCGTTTAAAAACTGAATGATTTTCAGCCTACTAAAGGCTAAAGGAAACTCGGATTGTGCCTACGTGCCCGAGTTTCATCCAAAAAAGTTCCTTACTATTCTCTAAGTATTATCTGATTGTTTATGTGCTAGGTCACTGGAGCTAGTAGGTAAAAATGCCTTTAGTATGATCCATGTTTTCCGAGTTTGAACTGGTCGTTTTTATCTGGTCACTTGGCATGAAGATTAAAATACTACTGAGCCATTTCAAACACTAAGGAAAGTTAAAGCACATAAACCAGAGAACTTAGAAGATAAAGGAACATAAAATCCGGAAAACTTGCAAAGGATTAATAATATTAACTGCAAAAGGCGGAGTACTTGTTCATACAAATGGATAGAAGCATTACAATAAGGTTTACATTCTAAAAGTTCAGTAATGCTCCTATCTCCTATGTTTCCCATCCAGGGCAAGGAAATTCTTCAAGCATCCGAGTCATCTTCGCTGCTGGACTCCTCGGGGGCTTCTGGAATCTCGTCTTCCGGATAGGTGATGGAGATATTCACCATAGAGGCAATCTTGGTAGCGTGACCTTTTATCTCATCAAAGATGGTGGTCCGCTGGGTTTCCGTATACCCTTGAGGGATGCCGGACGCCATGCGCCAGGATTTAGCAGTGGGATAGTGCATACGCATAAGGCCTAAAGCCATGCGTGCACCGCCCCGTGCTGCGGAGCGCAAGGTGGACTCCTTGGACTCCGCCACCTCCAAGATAGCTTCCGGAAGTTTCTCAACTTCCGAGAATTCCCCAGTTCTTGCGGGAAGGTACTTGTTGATCAGCTGCATGCCTGCAGCTCTGATTGCGGTGAACACCTTCCCGAAAGCTCGGATTTTCTCAATCCGAGTAAGTGCTGGGTCATCTCCTGTTTTTTCAGATAAAAAACCAAAGGGTTAATGAAAAAGCAGAGAAAGAAATCAAAACATTGAAAATCCGGTAAAAGTAAATGACTTGCCGAGGATCCTATCCATCTCAGATCCCTCCTCCAGGCGCAGGGTCAAGGCATTCTCCAAACCTCGCATGGTTGCCTTGTCCTTGTCAGCTTGCTGGGAGGCATTGGACTGAGCAATGCCAACACCCAGTTGGCTGGCCTCCAGTTCTTTCTGAACCTTCATAAGATTCTTATGAAGGTCCAGGTTCTCCCGGCGGAGGTTCTCGGCATTGTCGGCATCTTCAGCAATCTGTTTGGCTTTAGCCAAAGCAGCTGAAAATCGAGGAAAAAGCCCGAGTTAAGAAAACTCGGAAAACGTACTTAGATAAAAAAGCATAAAAGTGAAAACCTCAAAGGACTAAAATACATGTTGTTTTCTCCAGCTGTTGCTGAGACGATGCCAGTTCCGCTTCCTTAACTTCAAGAATAGAGAGAAGGCTTCTAACCTCTTTGTTCTTGACAGTTAGTTTGTTGAAAACTTCCATGTTAATGCTTTCAGCGATTTGCTTAAACACGGAAATGAACCAAAATGCTTAAGTTATAAACAAGCATGATAAAGATGAAAGCATTAAGTTAAAAGCATGCATTTGACTTATTGCTTGGGGGCTAGAGATATTACCTGGCTCATCTGCTGTAAACCCGCCAAATTTTTGGTGAACTCTTTTGCGTAGTCGGCATAAAGAGTCCCAGAGCGCTAAGGCCCTCATTGATATTCTTGAAATCTTTATCAAAGGTGGGAATGGGTTCCTCCTCAGTTATCCGAGAAGGACCTCCCACCTCTGGGTCCGCCCTTTCTCTCGTGTCCGTTTCTGGCACAATGGGATGGCTGGTCTGCTGGGTTTCGACGTTGGGGGAAGCAGCATGCTCCTCTGTAGCTACTACTAGGGTATCTGGAGCAGTAGCAGGGGAAGGATGTGGGCCTCTGCTAGCCACAGATTTAACCCTTTTTAGCTTCTTGGGTTTAAGAGTTGTGGGAGCCAAGCTAAAAAAGAAGAATGCCAGAAAGTTAAAATTCTGAGAATGCTCTGACAAATCGAAAAAACCCATACGAACAAACCTGGAAGTGGCGACGGGAATACCGTCAAGATCGATAATTTCCTGTGAAGAGGAAATCTTCTTGCGCTTGCGCCCGCCAGCAAAGTTGGCACGCAACGTATCCAGATCAGCGTCTGAAGCAAGATCTGACTCGGGAAGTTCAAAGATCTGTCAAAAGGCAAAAGCCGGGTTAAAACAAAATCCAAGATAAACAGAAAGAATACAAACTCAAAGGGCAAAAGGTGTACCTTGGGAGCCGGGTTAGACGCCGTATACATTGGCCGGCTTTCTTCATATTGATCGCGCGAGGCAACTAATCGGTTTACGCGTTTCTGCAAATCTTTGGCCGACAAAGATTTGCTCGTCGTCCTCATAGCATCCGCGTCACCCGTGTAATTACACAGAAGGCGGGGGCCGTGATCATCCAAAGGCTGAATCCGCCTATTTAACCAGCATAGGACTGTGTCCATTCCGGTTAGAGGTGGATCGGCGGCGACGAGCTTCGCGGTGCGCTGTTTGATCTTGAGAAGGTCTGGCGGCAGAATTTGCAGAATTTTCTTGGGGAGTGGCAGCAGTATTGGTGAAAGGTGGAACCCCGGTAGATTTTCCGGGAAAAGGAACGTCGGGATGGTAGAAGAAGGAACCCGTCCAGAATTTGACGGATTCCGAGGTTTTGATCTTGGGGAACCAATCCTCCCTGAATCTGCGCAGGGTAAAGGATATGGTCCCACAAGTCGGAAGCGCGCCCTCGGAAGGGTTCCGCTTAACCCCAAAACAGTACTGCCAGAAATCTAACCTAGGAGCTAAACCTAGATACCTTTCGAAAAGAGCTTGAAATCCGGCTAAGTAGAGGATGGAGTTGGGAGGCAGATTGTGGGGTTGAATGTTGTAGTGATTCAAGACTTGGAGAAAAAAGGCGGAAGGCGGCAATCCCATACCTCTTGCGATGTGGGAGGTAAGGAGGACACGCTCCCCGTCTTTCGGCGTTGGCTCGGACTCGTCTTCTGGGCTTCGCCATTTGCCTTTCATCAGCAGCCCCTCCTTCTCCATTGTCGGAAGGAGGGAAGGCCGAATACTGCTCTGGCTCCAATTGCCGGCAGTTTCCCCTTCGTCTTCCGCCCCGGCGGTGGCAGATGCGGCGGCGGACGCGGCCGCGAGCTCGTCCCCGACGAGGATGATCTTTTCCTCCGCCGTCTCGGGTGCGAACGGCAGAGATGGCGCGGAGGAGGATCCCGTGAGGTTGGTGGTGGCGAGAGGAATTTCCTCGCTCGCTGCGCCTCTAGCAGCTTTCTCTGGCTCGTCGTCGGTTGCATGCAGCGGAGAATCCACCATGGGATCCATGGTGTTGATGATCTCGTCGATCTCCGTCGCGACGGAGCGGGCCGGATAGGAGGTTGGTGAGGCCATTTTTCGGCGGCGCGAGGGAGTTCGTGCGCTCCGGTGAGTTCCCGGACGGCGTTCGTGCGTTCGCTCTGCTCGCAGTGTGCTTGGATGCTGTGGAGGCGAGAAGAGAATGGGAGCAGAAGGTTTGCCGGAGAGGACGATGACGACTATTTATAGCCAGAAATCCGTCACGATGCGTGCTAACGGCTCTTTTGACCGTTGGATGATCAATGCGTGTCACTCACTGGAAATTCCGGGAAATGAAGTGACGGGTGATTATTGCTATATCCTCGTTTCCCGCGAGAATCTGTCAGAGATACATTTCAGGGTTTCCCGCTTGACACCCAAACGTCCCTGACGTCAGCAAGATTAAAGCGCTGACGTAGGAAGTTCCTTCTCCGCGAAGATTCGTGGAAGAAAAGCCGGATTTTACGAAATCTGAGTTTTGCGTTATAACATTGTTCTGATAAAAATAAGAATCAAGACAGAGAGCCTATATTTCTCGGAAAGAATGCAACACTTGACGAAAGACGGCAAATCAGAGTCTTAACTCTTCTTGGGGGCTACTGTCGGATATATACCAACTAGGGGTATATCAGATGATGGTCTAAAGTGCCGGATTACCAGGGTGGCCTAAATGGTAATGGGATATGGTCCATTGGGCGGCCCAGTAAGCCGACGCGCAGAAGCCTAATTCTAGAGGAACCCGGATCACGGCCCACGTGATCTGACTTGGAGTAGAAGGCGGATTCCTTACTTTCCAAGTTAATAGTTACCGTAGTCTTCTAGGTTTTCATCTCTGTATGCCCTAATCCGGCTATTAAATAAAGCCGGACGGGAGATAAGATAGATTGACAGGAAGCTAAAGGCTAACTCGCCGAGAGGTTGATCCTTGACGAGCAGCTAATAGAACCTCACTTTGTACTCTGTATTACCAGGCTTTAGTCCTGAATAGTGAGATTGCAGGAGTAGGAACGCCGCGTTACCGCGTCGTACCGAACCTGGGTAAAAACCCTGTGTCCTTGATCATCGCACAATCACGTCCCCCCACGTCTCTATCGGTAGTCTCATGGCACCCCCGTCTATGAAATCTACCACAAGAATAGAATTAAATCAAATAATAATCAAGCATGATAATGGTATTAAAACTAGAATTAAAGAGATGCGCGGACCTAGCTAGTACTACTTATCTTGGTAGGTTTAAAAGTCAGCTTCGGTTTCCATTCACCGGTAATATCCTTGATAAATTGTTGCCAACAATTGCCCCACAAAGAAAATGAATAAAGGAGTTACTAATTACTTGATATCAGGAAAAGAACGAAAGAGACATGCGATAATGATTAAACTTACCTTTGGAGCAGCGTAAGGAGGTTTTCGTATAGTTTTTTATCTTTACCTAATGGGTCCATGATTTGAACTACTCGTCAACTCTAATGATTAGCAGAATCCAGTGAAAGTTGTGCACATTTATATAAGTAGGCATGCATAACTCAACACTTGACATCGAATAAGAAAAATAGAATGTGTACAAGACAGTAACACTCACTTGAAGTTGTAAGGGAATAGTATTTCTGTTTTGGTATTTTATTTCTTAAGAAACCTTAGTAAGTTAGCCTTTGTCCCCTCGGGATTATGTAGTACCGTATACTCATGGATGACTTCTGGGTCAATGAACCCAATGTCATAGATTCTGTTTCAGATGCATTCGATAATCTTCATTCTGCATAATAGCATACAAAATAATACAGCGATGGTATACATGTAATGAACGAGCTGAGTTATAGACTTAAATTACGTAAATAAATCGCTTACCAACAATAGCAACTGACGAGAGTTTTGTTGAGGGCGTCTTGATTGAATAGCTAAATGAATTTCTAAACTCAATAGATATCTCTTGATTTCTAACGAAGTAATATTCAGGATTAAAATTTTCCACGAGCCATGTTCGATCTTTCTTTATGACTTCCATGTACCACTCATGCAATCTTCGCATCTGTGTTGGCAGATGCGGGATCTCCCAAGGTCTGACCAAAGGCTCCCGGGGATATATTTCCATGCTAGATCACTTTCGGGATATCTCCCCCGGCTAGGAGTTCATCAATACTCATACCAAGGACGCTAGAAAGTTCTTTGCATGTATCCATATCTAGCTTTTCGAGCGGGGGAACCGGTTGTATTTCCTGTATTGCGGCCTTGAGCGGGAGGATCGGTTGTACTTTTTGTGTTCCCAGTTGGGGAACTATTTTCCCCACCTTGAGAGGGGGCACCGATTCTACTTTCTGTGTTCCCAACCGAGAAACTGTGAAAGCGCATGGTTCCCCATATGTGGTTTTGATAATTAATGACAATCCTTATGGACTAATGTTTACTTTGGGATATTCTTATAGATCTTGTCCATAGGAAATATTAGAGTTCATGTGTTGAACTCTATTAGCTTCCTTGATGGCCATTGTCATATTAAGGATTTATATGAAGAATGGTCACGATTTAAGTTGAGCTTATTGCAAGTGTCTTGAAGAAAAGGGATTAGGTGATCTTTCATGATTATCTTTAAGACATCATATAATGAAGAAAGAAGCAAAGATACAAGGTTGATCAAGCAAGTGATCAACACACAAAGCTACAAGTTGAATTAAGTGGGATTATATATATCATGGTAGGGTAAGAAATTGACTATATAGCTTTGTGTTCTAACTCATATATGTGTGTATGACATCTCTATGTGTCCTTAGGTATCTTTCCATGGGCATGCATCAAAAGAAATATTTCATGTAGCCTATGGTCTTTGTCGTCAAGCGGTGTTCGTAATCCAGCTTGTCGTGGAGGCTCAAGTGAAGCATCTCGAAGAAACCCTATGCTTGATGCTTGCCACCCATTTGGAGTTTGTGGCCTTATGAAGATTTACCGAGAAGGGTCTCTCCCATAATGGTGTATGGGGGAGCTAGTCCCTCCCATAATGGTGTATAGGGGAGCAACTTGCAAGTCTTCATCAAGCGGAGCTTGTGCTAGCAAGCACGATCAAGAAAGAGGATCCAACTTGAGAGAGTCAAGATCATCTTAATCTAGCTCAAGTGGAATGCTCAACGCAAAGATATTATCTTGATAGGTTTTCTATTTTACTGGTCTCGTGTCTTTGGGATACCGGGTTATAGGATCGATAGTCGTACTATCAAGAGGGACTCTCAAGTAAGTAACTTGATCGAATCGTTATGAAGAGCTCAAATCTTTGCATTCTTGCATATGATCTTTAATGGTTCTTATTTATATTTTATCTCCTTGGCTTTTGGTGCTTGTCGTGATCTTCATGACAAGCCAAGGTTTATCAAAAACGGTTTTGGTAAGAAAAACTTGTTGCATTTTCAGTGGTGAAAATATTCTGTTCATCTTTGAGAATGTTCCCACACCTTCCATGTGTGGTAACTTCTCCATACTTTGAGGTACAATATTTTCACTTGAAAATATTCTGTTCGTATTTGGATACTCCTTGTTGTTATCTTTCCAACGCAATTGGATTCACCTCATCCAGAGTTTGTTTGCAAAAGTTATGGGGTTTCTGGTTCAGCCTCATTAAATTAGAAGGTGACCAGATATTTCCAACCGAAAATTTGGTCCAATCGGAATATCCGGTTTGGATGAGAAGCTCGATATTTGGCTACCAGAGTCAACCAGATTATTTGATTGGAAATTTTGGAGCCAACCGGAATTTCCGGTTGGAGCTTTTTTCGCACAGGTGTCTACCGGATTTTTGACCGGATTTTTTGAAGCAACCGGTTTTGGTCAACGTTTGCTCGTTTTCAGATCTGAGGAAAAGCAAGCAACCAGAATTTCTAGTTAAAGTTTGAACCGGAAATTCCAGTCACATTTTCTGCACTCAAACGGCTAGTTTTTGAGGGACCTATTTAAGGGGGTCTTCTTCCCATTGGTCCCTAAGTTTTCCTAAGCACGATTTCCCCTCTCACTCCACCATTGTTGACCTTGGAAAGCTTGCCCCTATCCCAATCCCTCCTATGATTCTTGCATATCTTTGAGGGAGAAGTTAGAGCAGATCTAGATCTACATTTCCACCAATCCATCTTCCTTCTTAGTGAGGGAAACCTAGTAGATATTGATCTTGGAGTTCTTGGTGTTTCTCCTCCATTGTTCTTCCTTTCTTATTCCCCCATAAGCATTTGTTGCTTTATTGGAATTTGGGAGTGAAGGATTTGAGCACTCATGATCTTGCCATTTGCATCGGTTGCATCAGTTTCCTCTCTCCACGAGGATTCGTGGAAGTGAAAGTTTGTGAACTTGTTACTCTTGGGTCTTGGACCCTAGACGACTTTGTGGTGTTCTTGGGAGCCTCCAATTGATTTGTGGGTTCATGCCCCAAGATTATGGTGAAATCAAGAGCCTCCAATTAAGTTGTGGATGCGTGCCTCGATCTGAGGTCGTCAATAGTGGAAGGTGAACTACGCCTTTGTGGAGAGGTTCGTCGGAGAATAGGGTGAGACCTTTGTGGCGTTGAGTAGGTCTCTTGTGGCGATCTCACACCCCTCCAACGAGACGTACTCCCCTCAAAGGGAGGAACTTGAGAATACATCATCGTCTCTGTGTGCCTTGGTTATTTCTATACCCGAGCTTTTTTACTTATGCAATTTACACTTTGATAGCCTTCGTGCTTAAAGTTATTTATCTTGCTATCACCGTGTTACTTGTATTTCTTAGCATAAGTTGTTGGTGCACCTAGTTGACCCTAGATTATTAAGTTTGTGTGCTTGTTAATTTGAACACCTAGTTTATTTCCGCATTTAGCAAGTCTTAATCGGAAAAGTTATAATCGCCTATTCACCCCCTCTAGGCGACATCGTTGTCCGTTGAAACAGTTTTCCCCACCTTGAGCGGGGGGGGGGGGGGTGTGCTTCTTGTGTTCCCAGCTGGGGAACTGTTTTCGCGTTTGTACTAATGCTCTGGGCTGTTGCATTTATGTTCTATATGTCTTCGCAATACAACGGTCATAGTGTGATGGCCCATTAGCCACATGTGCCACTTTTCTCTGAAACATCTCCACCAAGTGCTGAACGGTTTCCTCGGTTATTTTCTCCTTTGGCTCGGGCCTTTTTTGTGGTGACCCAGCACACCACTGCATGTGTAGTGCGCAAGTCGATGACATAATACTCACAGAAGGACTTATCCGTGAATACTACATCCCTCAGAGTAGTACAACAGAAACACAGCGGAACCAGGTAAAACTATAGGATACAAACTTCATTACAAAATCGTGAGAATCTCCTTGATGAATCAAGAAAATCTCCTGCAAAAGAAACATCAGAAGAAGCAATTCGAAGCTCCGAGCCGGAGAAGAACTCTAGCTCAGAACTAATCCACTACGGCTGATGTCAGCCCTAATCTAAGGCTAGTAAATGCTAAGTCCAAGAATGGACTCTACCTACACCTTGATAGCTTCTCCTCCATCAGCGTTGTTGATGATGATGCTTTACTGGCTAAGAAGTATAAGACTCCACCTAGCTTCCTTAGACAGCGATGGCTTCTCGATGACGACTTCAACAGGCTTCAACTCTAAGCAGGGGATCAAACGGGATAGAATGAGTAACGAGCGTTACTCAGCAAGTTCATGATATATAGTGGGTGGTTGATGCACTATCTACAGCTTTAGACTCGAAAGAGTCATAAAGTAATGCAAGGTTTTGTAAAACTTTCTTCAAGAGGTTGCTTTTAATTCTGAAAACTATGCCCGCCATTCTTCACAGGATTAGAACTTTCATGGAGTTGCCTTTCCTGCGGCGTTCGCAGCTCCTTCCCGGAACAAGGGGTAACATGTCACATCCTTTTACACTCTGCAGAGGTGCGTTACTTTACCCATGGACGACCAAGACCATGTTGCACAACCAGGCTCGAGATCCTGTCCACTCCCACTCAGGTGTGGGGCCCGGTAGTTGGTCCAAGCCAAACTGTGCTTCCCCGCACAACGCATGCCCACCCATTTCTGCCAGCAGGTTGAACGCCTGATTCCACCCCTCACGATGGAGATCTACGCGCCCCTGGCAGACACTCATAGACTCCAGATTCCGTGGGACGTAAGGGCTCCCACCCATGGGCATGTAGTCCCCGCGGAACTTACAGCGTACGGTCTCTGGCAGTCCGTTGACATGCGAACGAGAGAAGTATCACAGCTGACTTACTCCCCCCATAGAAGACCCATGGTTAACGCGAATTTACGGCGCAAGAATCCTGACGGCAGTTGTTGTTAATTCCTAGGTAATACGTTCCCATGCAGATGGAACCTTCCTTTGACCTATTCATCTTACCATGGTTCCATCCGCCCACCACATAGAACACTACCACTCGGGTAGTCATTCAGGTAGTCATATTATTATAAAAATAGGATCATGCATTCTTTTGAGAGTAGGTGATAATACAATAGGGTTTTTTGCAAATAGTTTGTTATGAAGTACTGCAAAGGATATGAGCAAGTGATGAACTTGCCTGAGATTGAAATAATGACAATAATAGTCCATGTCTTCGGGGTTCGAGGGTCGCGTAGAGAAATCCAAACATCTGAAAGATAGCAAAGTAGTCCCGGTAAGGACTACAGAAAACACTGGCAAGATGATACATGCATAGTAATGAGATGGATCGCGAAATACCCTGGAAAACACCCCAGCTTACAAGTGTAAGCCACGTTTGATACGGTATCGTAATCACACACGTTTTAGGTGAATGGTTTTATTATTTGTGGTGATGTGGTTATTAGTTCTTTTAGACTTACATGTGTTTCACTTTTACTTATCAAATAATTGTTATCATGTTTAGTTAGTAGTGGTTATTACTTGGTTAGGCAATAAGACAATGACATATGGAAAAGAACTATTGAAAAGATAACAGTCACCTATTATTTTATGTTCAAAAAAATGTAGAGCATATGATCAAGAGTTTAATTGAAAATGATGGTTTAATATAACTAATTTTATCATCACACAACTCTTTATTGACTTGTGATGCTAGGTTTATTAGGTGTGAAAACATAAGAGTTTTATGAATAAGGAAAACAATCTGTGGCAGTTATTTCTGTTATAGTAGGATATTATAGAATACCATTATTCCAACAGAAACAAGTTTATAAGTTAAACAAAAGGTTTTATGTTTTACATATTTGGATTAGAAATTCTTTTCTCTTTAATTTGATATAACATTTTATTTTCTGAGAAATATTTGAATAATTTATTAATTTCTCAATTTTAAATGAATTAAATGACTAGGCAAACTATTGCACACATGAAACTTGCTCAAATGACTTTGGAAACATCATAGATGAGTTGTATTTGTGATTTGGAGCATTTTGGTATATAACTTGTATTTTTCTGATTTTATGAATTATTTACTATTTTTCTCAATTTTAAATGATTTAATTTAATTAAAGAAAATATTTAATTTTGAATTTTGTTAAACATTTTTGAAAAGTTGATAAACAAATAGATTTTATTTTTCTAATCATTTTCATATTTTATTTATATTTTTCTGATTAATGAATTAAAAGTTATTGAATTATAAAGTTTTATTTATTTTCTGCCATAATTCGAATAAAGAAAAATAAAAAGAAAAGGGATAATGGCGTCATGATGATGTCACGCCTAGGTCAACCGAATTGGGAATTCCTACTGTGAAGAACCAATCGCTGGATTCATCACGAATTGATGGACGAGATTGCTCCCACTAGCTAGAGGAGACTGCGGCGAGTCCGTAGGTGGCAGCGCCGCTAGTTTAAGGTTGCCGGAGGCTCGCCGGCGTCCAGTGGCGCGACGGCGGAGCACGGTCTCCGGTGATTCGACGATTGCTTTGATGAAAAATCAAATAAAAAGCACCACTGTGATCGTATGCTCACCAGGAATTCGTGGGAGTACCCAATTTGAGATGAGGTGATCGGAATCGACGGTGAGCTTCCGCCATGACCGGCGGCAGTGAGAAAAGGAACGGCCGATTCCGGCTGCTCCCGGCCCTCCCATCTACTGTACGTGCTCGAGGAAGTTAGGGAGTCCAAGGCGCATCTTTGGGTACACTCAATTGCACCGGGGATGGCCGGAGTCGACGACGGCGTGCGGTGGCCGTGGGGTTAGGGTTAGGGTTCCTGCTCGTTTTTCTTGCAGAGAGAGAGAGACGGATAGCGAGCGAGAGGGAGAGGAGATGAGTGAGCTCGATGAGGACGTCTCCGTGACCTTATCCATGCTTGAAGACGGCGGTTGGGAGGTGGCATCGGATGTGCCACGACATCGATCTCCTCTGCCTTCTGGCAGAGGAAGAAGAAGAAGGAAAAAGAAATGGCGGTTTTTGATAACCCCCTGAGTTTTCCAGATTTTGCACATTGGTCCTTCTGCCTTAAAAGCTAAGAAGAAAACACTGTTTTCAGGGCTTTCTTGCAAAGATAAAAATTAATAAAAATCAGTTTTGGAATCCTTATTGAATTCCCAAGCTCACCATATTTTTATTTCTCAATTTTGAGCAATATTTAAATTTTATACTTAGGGTGCTAGATTAAGTGATTTTATTGTTTTCTATTTATTTAATTTATTAAATGTCCTAAAATCTATTTTAGGCATGAATATTATCTTCACACCAAACACATGGGGTTCACCAAGTGGTGTGTTCTCATTGGAACTTTTAGATACAAATTATTTTAGAAAATAATTTGATCACATTACTTGGTATTGTTTCTATGCATTGTTCTGAAAACAATTTATTATGGAATTTATTCCATGTCACACCACATGATTTTAATGGGTGAAGGAACTTGTTTTCCTTTTATAATACTATGTTATTTTCATAGCTAAAACTCTTAGCAATTTTGGTTGGCATTAAACTTAGGTGTGTGCAAGTCATGTTGATTGTTTTCAGTACTTGACCAGGTGGAAAACATGAGTGGTTTTGAGAACTTATTTGTTTGTTTTCCACATAGTTTCCAATTGGTAATAATATCTAATGTTGTTTAAAACATGTAATCATTTACATGGTTATATGTAGATGAGTTTTTGGTATCAGCTGTTAGTCTTATGTATGAAAAGGATTTGGAAAACAAGGTATTAAGCTTGTTTTCATCTATCTCCACATAACAAGACATGTGGATGCAATGACTTGTTATTATTCATACTTGATAATTGTTTCATTTAAGATATTACTATGAGTTCCTCTTTTCTGATGGGCTTGACAAAGGTTATTGGTTTTCTATTATATCCTAATGATTTACTGGATAAATTCTTATGCTCCCTTACTGAGGCAGTGTTGCTTCATGTGCTCTTCTGTTGCTTGATGTTCTTCTCTCTAGTTGCCACTAGTCTTCTGGTACTGCCTTTGTCACTTGCAAGGAATATCATCTCTGGGGTTCCAACTTCAATTCTCTCACCCTTGTGGTGAAAACAAACAGTTATTCCAAGCAAAGATTTTACTTAGATAATTATATTGTGGTTTCTTGTTTCCTTAGTGTTATTCTTTCTGTTGGTTGATGATAAAAGGAGTGTAGGTGTAGTTTATAACATCAGTTAGCCTTAAGCATATAAGAAGAATCTGTTGACAAGTTTGCAAGGCTTGTCCCCAAATTTACTTTTCATATACAAGAGACTGAGATGTACTAGGTTATTCAACCTTCTGTTTATTGGTGTATTTTATAACATCAATTTTCCCTTTGCATATAAGAAGAATTTGTTGACAAGTTTGCAAGGCTTGCCCTCAAATTACTTTTCATATACAAATAGTTGATAGATACAAGGTTATCAAACCTTATGTTTATTTGTATATGACACTCAATTGTTAGAGCCTACAAAAGTGATTTGTTAACAAGGTTGCAAACTTGTTATCAAACTACTTCTATATAACACCAACATTAGAATACCACATTGTTTCTAGATAGTTTAATAAGGGTTGATCTGGGTGTATGATTTTCCAAATTCTCTAGGATAGATGGAGTTAGCACTTCTAGGACAACCTAAAGAATCCTTCTATAGATCTTCTTGTGGTAGTTCCTCCTTTCTTGTGGGTTGCTTCTCTTGCAGAATGATTCAGAGAAGATTGTGAAAGAAGATAGAATGGTCTTGACAACATAAAAAGATCTAGATTAGGAGTTATCTCATGCTTTTATTATCCTTGCATATACTTCTTGTTTATTTCCCAAAAGATATGTACTTGTCTCATACATGATTAGTTTTACTTAGCTTTCCATTCAATTCCTCTAATAGAGTTTATACTTGTTGTTATTCTTACTTGTATCCAGAGATACCCTAGTTGTTGAATGATGAGTTGGATAGAAATGTGGAGTGTTTGTGAAATGTTGACTGGACAGTAAATTGATCTAGTGGTTCATTGATGTGTCCATAGCTCATGTGCTCACTAGTATAGGATGAATAAGACAATGAGCATAAGGAGGTTATTGAGGTTTAATGACTTATGTCATAGTTGTTATTTGTTCTCCCAGGTGTCATGATCTACTTTATATTCATCCCATTATTAACTTTGTCATTCATAATGCAGATATAGAGATTTGGAAATATCATGTGTGGTGTTCAAGGTTTGTTATTAGTTGAAGAAAATTTATTTCTTCTAGTTGATACTTCTTTTAGGGTTGAGGAGATATGTACATATTCGATAAATATGTGATTACAATAATTAATTCATTTCCCACTTTTGGGTTTTGGGTTAACACTTGTTTGTATCTTTTGTGTTCTTTTGCACCTCTGTTATTTATTTGTGAAGGTTCACTTAATAGGTTCTAGGTAGTTTGGAAAGATGTAGTGTGAATGGTTTATAACTTAAAGAGTTATTGTTTTACAGAACCTAGAATATTTCTTGATGAGATTATTCCATCAAGCATTTCTAGCTTGTGGAAATTAATTGGTAACTTAGGGAGTTGTTGTTTTATAGAAGATCACATCTCTGTTGATGAGATGGTTCAATTATGTGTTACTCATTAGTGAAAGTGTGATCAGCATTTATGAGATTTGGATTCTCACCCCTCTTTGAGTTCTAGATACCTAGTGATTTATCCCAAGTCACTTATAGACTTGAGGTTTAGGTGGTTGAGAATTTGTGTTGGTTACATCCAATTATGGTTTGTGTAACCAGATGATTTGGTTTGTAGAGATACAATGTTATAAAGATCACTCCAAATGAACTCCTGACTAGATGAACTAGACCTATTTCATCATGTCAAGTGAAACTTTAGTCACTTTGATTCGTTCAAACTTTCGCGCCAAAATTTCCCGTACTTTTAGATGCATGCTTTGCAAATGCACATATTAACTTTAGATCCTTATAACCTCCCAAACACTGGGATGTTACAGTATCTCCCCCTTAACAAGAACTTCGTCCCGAAGTTCAACCTCTCTCACGTAAACATAGGTAGAGAGAACTTCTGTAGACCGTTGAATCTTCACAACTGTTTTCTTGTGTTGACCTTGGCATGTGTAGCCTCTTGTCTTGATTGTTCACCTTCTACTGTCTTGCATAATAATCTAATACTAAGCATGTTTCTATTATAACTTTTTTTTTTGTTACTAGGTCTTCCTAATAGTCTTACGAAGAACATGTGGTATTTCCACCACATAGTGGATACCAAGTCTCATTCTCCGATGAATAGATATGGTTTCCTACCTCTCACAACTTTCTAAAGAACATTTGGTATATCCACCAGGTGATGAATAACCAATAATATTCTTCCGATACCCTCGATATTGTCTATGGTTTGGACTCCATTTGGTTCAGTCTAACGGTCTCAAGATAATTATTTTTTCAAAGAAACTTTTACAAAGTAGTGTACACTTACTTACACTCTTCTAATTAGTAAAAATATCTTTGAGTTTCCTCGAGTTTTGCGTTTTTTCCTATAGATGACTATAACTTATTCCAGTGGTTAACTTCTATGGTCCTTTTATATCTTTGGGTTTTGAATTCTATGGGACAATTATATAAGTTTATTTATCAACTTCTACATGTTTCCTTCTAAGATATAACTACCCATGTTATTTTCCTGGCATGATTTGTGTAGCTCACCATGTGTTGATGTAGTAGCTCACCAACTCCAAACAAGATGTGAATGTGGTTCATTCCCATCAGTGGCTTTATTGTCTTCTGCCTTCTTGCCTTCCTGGTCTTCCAGAGCTGTTGTGATTGTTTCCATCTGCTGATTACTCAGATCGCTCTCATTCTAATCCTTTACCCTCTAGACCAGTAACATCAAGGTAGAACTCAATATCTGCACATGCATTTGCACATCAAGTTCCAACTTCATGTACAGATCTAGTCACTCAAAGATCCAAATAAGATCCAATAAATCCCAAATGCAGTTATCACTCATGCATCAAAAGCCTGTGAAATAACAGTACTTAGAGTAAAACATCTCAAGTACCAAGGCTCTTGAATGCTATACACTACAAGTAGGTATATAGTACCCTGTAATCCTAGTCTACACAACCACTTTTTGCCCAGGTAATTACTCCAATTGCATGCCTTAGTGCAATGGAATAAACCAAGACAAAATGACCCTATAGTAGTTGTTGTCTAACTTGGTTCCATACAGAACTAAGTATTATGCATTTGAATTACTTCATCTTGATTATGATAATCTTCTCCTGGTATCTCTTGATCCTTCATGGTGTAGATCACATCGTGGTAGCAGTAATGTAGCTTCCATCAATTCCTATGCCTTCTCCTAGTTCTATACTATACTATAATGATTCACCTCTTGACTTGATAACTAAGGATATGGTATATACCCTGTAGTTATCAGGGTTTATAATAACTCTTAAGGATTCTCAACATCCATTCTTGATGATTCCTATACTAACTCAATACCACATTCTACTCCATCCTATTCATTCATAGAATGGGGTAATCATCACTTTGACTTATTCATCTCTGACTATGTCAGATTACTCTTGTTCTCAACAGCACTAATACATGCTAGACTTCTAACTATTCATACCTAGGTATAAAGAAAATAGATAAGTAGATTTACTCAAGTTGAGTAAGAATATTCTATACGAGTATGATTGTATCATTCTCAAGTGAATGATCACCATAGTTGTATGAAATGTGGTTAAGATAAGATGGCTTCCTATAGTCTTTTCCAACCTACAGATCTCCTAAAAGGTTTTAAACCTAAGGTCGCTTCGCTCTGATACCACCTGTGGTGACCCAGCACACCACTGCATGTGTAGTGCGCAAGTCGATGACATAATACCCACAGAAGGACTTATCTGTGAATATTACATCCCTCAGAGTAGTACAACAGAAACACAGCGGGACCAGGCAAAACTATAGGATACAAACCTCAATACAAAATCTTGGGAATCTCCTTGATGAATCGAGAAGATCTCCTGCAAAAGGAACATCAGAAGAAGCAATTCGAAGCTCCGAGCCGGAGAAGAACTCTAGCTCAGAACTAATCCACTACGGCTGATGTCAGCCCTAATCTATGGCTAGTAAATGCTAAGTCCAAGAATGGTCTCTACCTACACCTTGATAGCTTCTCCTCCATCAGCGTTGTTGGTGATGATGCTTTACTGGCTAAGTAGTATAAGACTCCACCTAGCTTCCTTAGACAGCGATGGCTTCTCGATGACGACTTCAACAGGCTTCAACTCTAAGCAAGGGTCAAACGGGATAGAATGAGTAACGAGCGTTACTCAGCAAGTTCATGATATATAGTGGGTGGTTGATGCACTATCTACAGCTTTAGACTCGAAAGAGTCATAAAGTAATGCAAGGTTTTGTAAAACTTTCTTCAAGAGGTTGCTTTTAATTCTGAAAACTATGCCCGCCATTCTTCACAGGATTAGAACTTTCATGGAGTTGCCTTTCCTGCGGCGTTCGCAGCTCCTTCCCGGAACAAGGGGTAACATGTCACATCCTTATACACTCTGCAGAGGTGCGTTACTTTACCCATGGACGACCAAGACCATGTTGCACAACCAGGCTCGAGATCCTGTCCACTCCCACTCAGGTGTGGGGCCCGGTAGTTGGTCCAAGCCAAACTGTGCTTCCCCGCACAACGCATGCCCACCCATTTCTGCCAGCAGGTTGAACGCCTGATTCCACCCCTCACGATGGAGATCTACGCGCCCCTGGCAGACCATCATAGACTCCAGATTCCGTGGGACGTAAGGGCTCCCACCCATGGGCATGTAGTCCCCGCGGAACTTACAGCGTACGGTCTCTGGCAGTCCGTTGACATGCGAACGAGAGAAGTATCACAGCTGACTTACTCCCCCCATAGAAGACCCATGGTTAACGCGAATTTACGGCGCAAGAATCCTGACGGCAGTTGTTGTTAATTCCTAGGTAATACGTTCCCATGCAGATGGAACCTTCCTTTGACCTATTCATCTTACCATGGTTCCATCCGCCCACCACATAGAACACTACCACTCGGGTAGTCATTCAATTAGTCATATTATTATAAAAATAGGATCATGCATTCTTTTGAGAGTAGGTGATAAGACGATAGGGTTTTTGCAATTAGTTTGTCATGAAGTACTGCAAAGGATATGAGCAAGTGATGAACTTGCCTGAGATTGAATAACAATAATAATCCAGGTCTTCGGGGTTTGAGGGTCGAGTAGAGAAATCCAAATATCTGAAAGATAGCAAAGTAGTCCCGGTAAGGACTACAGAAAACACTGGCAACATGATACATGCATAGTAATGAGATGCATCTCGAAATACCCTGGAAAATACCCCAGCTTACAAGTGTAAGCTATGATCGATACGATAAGTTAATCACGCAGGTTTTAGGTGAGTTGTTTCATTACTTGAGATGATGTGGTTGTTACTTCTTTTGGGCTTAAGTGTGTTTCACTTTTATTGAGCAAACACTTGTTATCATGTTTAAGTAGAAGTGTTATAATATGGTTAGGCAACAAGACAATAGCACATGGAAAAGAACTATTGAAAAGATAACAGTCACCTATTATTTTATGTTCAAAAAAATGTAGAGCATATGATCAAGAGTTTAATTGAAAATGATGGTTTAATATAACTAATTTTATCATCACACAACTCTTTATTGACTTGTGATGCTAGGTTTATTAGGTGTGAAAACATAAGAGTTTTATGAATAAGGAAAACAATCTGTGGCAGTTATTTCTGTTATAGTAGGATATTATAGAATACCATTATTCCAACAGAAACAAGTTTATAAGTTAAACAAAAGGTTTTATGTTTTACATATTTGGATTAGAAATTCTTTTCTCTTTAATTTGATATAACATTTTATTTTCTGAGAAATATTTGAATAATTTATTAATTTCTCAATTTTAAATGAATTAAATGACTAGGCAAACTATTGCACACATGAAACTTGCTCAAATGACTTTGGAAACATCATAGATGAGTTGTATTTGTGATTTGGAGCATTTTGGTATATAACTTGTATTTTTCTGATTTTATGAATTATTTACTATTTTTCTCAATTTTAAATGATTTAATTTAATTAAAGAAAATATTTAATTTTGAATTTTGTTAAACATTTTTGAAAAGTTGATAAACAAATAGATTTTATTTTTCTAATCATTTTCATATTTTATTTATATTTTTCTGATTAATGAATTAAAAGTTATTGAATTATAAAGTTTTATTTATTTTCTGCCATAATTCGAATAAAGAAAAATAAAAAGAAAAGGGATAATGGCGTCATGATGATGTCACGCCTAGGTCAACCGAATTGGGAATTCCTACTGTGAAGAACCAATCGCTGGATTCATCACGAATTGATGGACGAGATTGCTCCCACTAGCTAGAGGAGACTGCGGCGAGTCCGTAGGTGGCAGCGCCGCTAGTTTAAGGTTGCCGGAGGCTCGCCGGCGTCCAGTGGCGCGACGGCGGAGCACGGTCTCCGGTGATTCGACGATTGCTTTGATGAAAAATCAAATAAAAAGCACCACTGTGATCGTATGCTCACCAGGAATTCGTGGGAGTACCCAATTTGAGATGAGGTGATCGGAATCGACGGTGAGCTTCCGCCATGACCGGCGGCAGTGAGAAAAGGAACGGCCGATTCCGGCTGCTCCCGGCCCTCCCATCTACTGTACGTGCTCGAGGAAGTTAGGGAGTCCAAGGCGCATCTTTGGGTACACTCAATTGCACCGGGGATGGCCGGAGTCGACGACGGCGTGCGGTGGCCGTGGGGTTAGGGTTAGGGTTCCTGCTCGTTTTTCTTGCAGAGAGAGAGAGACGGATAGCGAGCGAGAGGGAGAGGAGATGAGTGAGCTCGATGAGGACGTCTCCGTGACCTTATCCATGCTTGAAGACGGCGGTTGGGAGGTGGCATCGGATGTGCCACGACATCGATCTCCTCTGCCTTCTGGCAGAGGAAGAAGAAGAAGGAAAAAGAAATGGCGGTTTTTGATAACCCCCTGAGTTTTCCAGATTTTGCACATTGGTCCTTCTGCCTTAAAAGCTAAGAAGAAAACACTGTTTTCAGGGCTTTCTTGCAAAGATAAAAATTAATAAAAATCAGTTTTGGAATCCTTATTGAATTCCCAAGCTCACTATATTTTTATTTCTCAATTTTGAGCAATATTTAAATTTTATACTTAGGGTGCTAGATTAAGTGATTTTATTGTTTTCTATTTATTTAATTTATTAAATGTCCTAAAATCTATTTTAGGCATGAATATTATCTTCACACCAAACACATGGGGTTCACCAAGTGGTGTGTTCTCATTGGAACTTTTAGATACAAATTATTTTAGAAAATAATTTGATCACATTACTTGGTATTGTTTCTATGCATTGTTCTGAAAACAATTTATTATGGAATTTATTCCATGTCACACCACATGATTTTAATGGGTGAAGGAACTTGTTTTCCTTTTATAATACTATGTTATTTTCATAGCTAAAACTCTTAGCAATTTTGGTTGGCATTAAACTTAGGTGTGTGCAAGTCATGTTGATTGTTTTCAGTACTTGACCAGGTGGAAAACATGAGTGGTTTTGAGAACTTATTTGTTTGTTTTCCACATAGTTTCCAATTGGTAATAATATCTAATGTTGTTTAAAACATGTAATCATTTACATGGTTATATGTAGATGAGTTTTTGGTATCATCTGTTAGTCTTATGTATGAAAAGGATTTGGAAAACAAGGTATTAAGCTTGTTTTCATCTATCTCCACATAACAAGACATGTGGATGCAATGACTTGTTATTATTCATACTTGATAATTGTTTCATTTAAGATATTACTATGAGTTCCTCTTTTCTGATGGGCTTGACAAAGGTTATTGGTTTTCTATTATATCCTAATGATTTACTGGATAAATTCTTATGCTCCCTTACTGAGGCAGTGTTGCTTCATGTGCTCTTCTGTTGCTTGATGTTCTTCTCTCTAGTTGCCACTAGTCTTCTGGTACTGCCTTTGTCACTTGCAAGGAATATCATCTCTGGGGTTCCAACTTCAATTCTCTCACCCTTGTGGTGAAAACAAACAGTTATTCCAAGCAAAGATTTTACTTAGATAATTATATTGTGGTTTCTTGTTTCCTTAGTGTTATTCTTTCTGTTGGTTGATGATAAAAGGAGTGTAGGTGTAGTTTATAACATCAGTTAGCCTTAAGCATATAAGAAGAATCTGTTGACAAGTTTGCAAGGCTTGTCCCCAAATTTACTTTTCATATACAAGAGACTGAGATGTACTAGGTTATTCAACCTTCTGTTTATTGGTGTATTTTATAACATCAATTTTTCCCTATGCATATAAGAAGAATTTGTTGACAAGTTTGCAAGGCTTGCCCTCAAATTACTTTTCATATACAAATAGTTGATAGATACAAGGTTATCAAACCTTATGTTTATTTGTATATGACACTCAATTGTTAGAGCCTACAAAAGTGATTTGTTAACAAGGTTGCAAACTTGTTATCAAACTACTTCTATATAACACCAACATTAGAATACCACATTGTTTCTAGATAGTTTAATAAGGGTTGATCTGGGTGTATGATTTTCCAAATTCTCTAGGATAGATGGAGTTAGCACTTCCAAGACAACCTAAAGAATCCTTCTATAGATCTTCTTGTGGTAGTTCCTCCTTTCTTGTGGTTTGCTTCTCTTGCAGAATGATTCAGAGAAGATTGTGAAAGAAGATAGAATGGTCTTGACAACATAAAAAGATCTGGATTAGGAGTTATCTCATGCTTTTATTATCCTTGCATATACTTCTTGTTTATTTCCCAAAAGATATGTACTTGTCTCATACATGATTAGTTTTAGCTTTCCATTCAATTCCTCTAATAGAGGTTATACTTGTTGTTATCCATGGGTTGTATCCACATATACTTTAGTTGTTGGGTATTTATGTGGATAGAAATATAGAGTGTTTGTGGGATGATGACTTAAGGTAGTAAGTTGATCAAGTAGTTACTTGATGTGTTGAAATTTCATATGTTCACTTGTATAAAATGAATGAGACAATGATCATGAGAAAGTTATTGAGGTTTAATGACTTATGTCATAGTTGTTATTTGTTCTCCCAGGTGTCATGATCTACTTTAAATTCATCACTTTATTAACTTTGTTATTCTTAATACAGATATAGAGATTTGGGAGTATCATATGTGATGATCAAGGTTTGTTATTAGTTGAAGAAAATTTATTTCTTCTAGTTGATACTTCTTTTAGGGTTGAGGAGATATGTACATATTCGATAAATATGTGATTACAATAATTAATTCATTTCCCACTTTTGGGTTTTGGGTTAACACTTGTTTGTATCTTTTGTGTTCTTTTGCACCTCTGTTATTTATTTGTGAAGGTTCACTTAATAGGTTCTAGGTAGTTTGGAAAGATGTAGTGTGAATGGTTTATAACTTAAAGAGTTATTGTTTTACAGAACCTAGAATATTTGTTGATGAGATTATTCCATCAAGCATTTCTAGCTTGTGGAAAGTAATTGATAACTTAGGGAGTTGTTGTTTTATAGAAGATCACATCTATGTTGATGAGATGGTTCAATTATGTGTTACTCATTAGTGAAAGTGTGATCAGCATTTATGAGATTTGGATTCTCACCCCTCGTTGAGTTCTGGATACCTAGTGAATTATCCCAAGTCACTTATAGACTTGATATTTAGGTGGTTGAGAATTTGTGTGGTTACATCCAATTATGGTTTGTGTAACCAGATGATTTAGTTTGTAGAGATACAATGTTATAAAGATCACTCCAAACGAACTCCTGACTAGATGAACTAGACCTATTTCATCATGTCAGGTGAAACTTTGGTCACTTTGATTCGTTCAAACTTTCGCGCCAAAATTTCCCGTACTTTTAGATGCATGCTTTGCAAATGCACATATTAACTTTAGATCCTTACAACCTCCCAAACACTGGGATGTTACATTTTTGGTGCTAACTGGCATTTCACGTCAGCATCCACGACCACTCTGGTTTCATCATCCATTTCGTAAGGTAACTTGGCACGAGGCTCCTTCTCTTTCTTCTTTATAAATTTCTTTCGAAGAGTAGTCAGCGGAGTGGTGTTCTTCCTCTTTACCCCATGGGACTGCTTAGTGGGCGCAGGTAGATATGGACTTGAGCTGGTATCCCTCTCCATGAAGGGCGGATGACTTAGATATCGATTGCTACTCGGAGGAAGAGTCGCTGGCCTTGGCACCGAGTCTAGAAACATGATTTGTTCCGTTCTCCACAAAACGAAACCATGCTTGACTTCTCCCAGCATCATCTCCCCTTCACCTGCAGGATGGTCAAGCTCTAGTGTCTCATATCCCTTCATGATTTCATCCACTCCGACACGAGCATAACTAGCTGAAATCGGACTACCATGGTAGGAGGGTGTAACTCTAGGTACAGAAGGTACAGAAAAGTCGTCCGCCACCTTCATGTATATGTTCTTCATTGCCATATGTATCTCACAATTTCCCTCTCCGTGATATCATCCTTGGGGTTGCGAGCAATCGGTGCATCATGCACAATTGGAGTGGAACCCACACTGCTTCTCCGCTGGGATGGGACGGGAGGGGGGCGGGGGTCGATTGTAAGACCCCGTTGCTGCGGAGATGCCCTTTGCTTCCTACTATTTTGCAGTTCCTCCCCATGCAGCCTTACGATGCGTTCCAACTCATTGTTCTTACTTCCCAGCTTCTGCAACCGACCTGCCTCCTTCTTATTGCTTCTATTCGGCTTTTGTAACTCTCATTACACTCTGGAAATCCATCCTTCCATGTAAGAGGGTCGTTGCCTCATATTCTTCCTTCGTGTTTAGCATTCCCAAGTGTGCATGACAGCTTGTTGTTCTCTCTATCAGGCACACACCTTCCCTTTGTAACACCGATGATTACTGTTTTAAGATCTTCGGTGACTTCTTTAATTGGATCTGGTGCAATATCCTCCCTTCTCTCTGGGTCCAATGACCCCCATGCCCCAAGAACCAGTTCCTCGACATGCCGGGCCAACTCGTTGTAACTGGAGTGACCCCTGCAGCAAGAAGGTCGGCCTCGGCTTTATCCCACTTAAGTACGGCAGTCCTGTAACCACATATACCCAGTTTATGGTGATATATCTTCATTGAAGCATTTTCCTTATTTGTTGCTGACCTTTTCAGAGCTTCAGCCGACTTCTTATACTCCACAAATTCGTCCTAGTGATTTTTTAGCTTCTCTCCAACTCCAGCGAAATCCATAAATTTTTTGGCGCCCTCTTTGATATAGTCATGGCATAATATTTTCTTCTGCAAAATTGCTTGGCCATCTTGTTAGGAGTCCACGCCTTGACTTTCAGCTTTCTCACATCTTCAAGTCCTTGCGGTAGGTTGAAATGTGACAAGAGCTATTCCCAAAGAGAATCTTTGCATCTTTGGTCCACATAACTAACTCCATTAGTGCCCTTCGGCTTATGCCATTCTCGAATGGTGATCGGGATGGTGTCTCTAACCAAAACTCCGCATTGATTGGTGAATGCGCGTGCATTTTCTTTGAGAGCAACCGTTCGCCATTTTCAGCGACTTCTTCGATCGTCAACCTTGGTCCATCGCCCAACTTTTTGGTTGGGCCTCGTTTCCTTGTAAAATGTTGGCTCGGTCCGGAGGGCTCAAAGAAGAAAATATTCATTTATATATATATATATATATATATATATATATATATATATATATATATATATATATGCAAATCAATTAATGCCTCTAGTGATCACCCAGAGGCTTAATATATATAACTCGCCAGAATTTGTTTATTGTAACATTTTTTCATCGTCGTCATTGTTTGTTTGCCCTTCGTATCTTGGTTCTTGCTCAATTCCCTCACCAGAGCCGTTCATAAATTGTGACCCGTCATCTTGTTCATTCTCTTGGTTTCCGTGGCCGCATATAAGGTATAAGACATCTTGTTCATTGTCTTTGCCTCTGTGGTCCATAGCTTAACTATAATCCAGAGGAAAGATAAAACAATTTAGTATATAAATTAGAATGCATTCAATAAGCAAAAATATGTAATGTCTTCATATTTTGTTTGATGTTTGATTCACTTAGTTACATTATGGGCTGGTTCATGTGAAATGATGTTACATTTATGTGACACCCCTGGATCGAGTGCTATGGGGATTTGACCGTTCCCGCCGAAATCCACATAATATCGATCCTGAGTTGTCATTTCTGATACCATTACAATAGTTTAACAACAACAGAAAAGATATATACAACACGACTCCAACGAGTCAAGAATACAACTGATACAATATAAAGATCCAAATAATAGCGAAAAACGAAAATATTATCCAACTACGAACAAGATACAAATTGGACTAAGAGTCCTGAAGATAAACGATGGCGTCCAATCACTGCCTAGGCCAAGCCGGAGGGATTCCCAAGCTAACGTCGTCAGACTTCAAACCTGTTGGCTGCGTTGTGAATACAGCCTCTAATCATGGGGTCAATACTTTGAATGTACCAACAAGAGGCAAGCAATACTCACAAGATACCAGTGCAACCAGTCATCACAAGATACAAATACTTAGGATAAAAAGGAAGAAGTTGTTGTAATCAAGCGGCAGCGGGCGGCACTAAGCAGTCTATGGAGACACGCTACAACTCTCGTCTACTATAAAGGGATGAGAGAGCGCGACGAAACCAACTACAACTACTCACCAGAAACAATACCCATCCAGGGTTAACCCCCCTCACAAAGGGCCAGGAAGTAACCCGAGGAAAAACCCACACATGTTGATTAAGATGACATTCATTGTTATGGTGGAAGTAGTCTATATTACTACTCAAGTTATCATCGTTAAGTGTAAGTTGTCTGAGTACTTGTTAGCCAGCACTTTCACAAAGTTGCCACATAACCACGGACAACACGGCTTCCCAAGAAGATTTATCCCTGCAGGGTGCGCTACAGTACCCGTACACGTTCGATCAATCCAAAACCATAAAGGCAGGATATCTCAACTTGAACTTTCCTATCACCACTACACATCCAAGGAACCAAGGGTAAATTTGAGCGCACAGTTATTCCAGCTCAAATAGGACCTTCATAGCACTCTAAGAACGTGTCTCCCTAATCGCAACGACTACATCAGTTCACCGTAGCAAGATGGGCTCGTACCTGCAAGTTATCGTGCCAAATGGAAAGCCCGGACTAAGTGTGGCCCCTGGACGAACAACAGATCTAGTACTAACTCGAGGGGAGTGCCCATACTCACCACCCACATGCAGTTAGCGCGCTCATCATGGATCAGAGGACAAGACCCTTTTCCTAAGTTCGACACTAGCAGGCTCCAAAACCACGTCGGGCCTCCTACCGGTGCCTTATCATCAAATTATTATTACCCCAAACATTAACATGATGTTGCTTAAGTTGAAACCCAACTATCATACTAAACAGGTGACAGGACAAAGGACAACAAGACTCAAGCGTAAACAACACTAAGCATGCAACTACGACACGAGGGCCGACAAGGTAAACAAACAACAGTTAATAGGAAGTGGAGGAAAGGATATATCATGGCTGCAAGGTAAAAATATGTGGGATCGAGACACAAGCATCGAATCATAAGGCTAGAATAAAGACAACGGAAAGAATCACTAACAAGTGAGGAACAACATCCATAGGTAGCAAGTGAGTAAAGCTTGCCCGAATCCAGTTGTAGAGGAAGCAGAACTTGTCGGGGCTCACATGATCTCAACGTCCTATCCGTGAAGAAGCAAATCACTAGAAGAAACACCGGATGCAACAATTACTTCTACGGCAAAAGATCCAGCATGATCCTATTTTATATGCATGACATGCGAGAATGCAAGTTAACCAATTTAAAGGGAACCAAAGTCCCAACAATTAATTTAGAATGTTCAAGTTATTTATCTAACCATCAAATTAAATATTGTTTAACATGGAGGAGAAACTATCGAGGGAGCTAAACAAATTAAATGGAATAGGACACCAGTTGAATTAAATACCCAACACATTCCATGTTTAATTATTTAGGTAACATGCATAACACTACTAAAATGCAAGATGAAGGATGCAAACATGAGCATGGATGGCATATTAATGTTCCTTGCATTTTTCTGATAAAAATAGACATAAAGTTTGCATTATTTGGATTAGTAAAATAAAAGATATGAGCAATTGAAAATTAGGGTGTTTTCTGAAAAAAATAGGGACTTGTTCGCGAGGAAAACAGAGATCCAGAGAGCTCCAGTTCAAAACGGAAAGGTCAAGGGCCTAAACAGAAAGATCCATATCGGATATGGATCTCAGACGATTCTCACTGGGATGCACCCGGCCAGAGAGACTGACGGATGGGGCCGCGCCAGCGCGACGCTGACGGGGCATCGACGGTCAATGACCGGTGGACCCAAACCCGCGGTGAAATTCGCCAAAAAGGTTGAGGCATTTTCCCTGGCCAGGGATCGAACTCGCGATCTCGTGTTTCAGTTCGGAGAGCAAATCCACTGGGCTATGCACGTGTTTGTGTGTGGATACAGATCTGAGTAAACTTGAAGTGTAACAGAGTGGGGTTTTCTTTTCTGATGAAACTGAACAATAGAAGCTGGTACTGCATAGACGGTGGCAGAGGGTGAGAATCCGCAGCGACCTGCAGCTGGCGACGCTCGATGGCGCCGCTCCGAGAGCATGCGGAGGGGTAGGGAGAGGTCCCGAGGCGAAGGCTCACCTTGGGGAAGTCGGAGAAAAAGGCGACTTGCTCGGGGAAGAACTACAATTTCGATGGAGAGGAGGTGTCGTGGGATAATCACGGCAGATGTTACCTGGGGTAACTGATCTTGGGGCAAGTCGACACAGGTATTCGGGAGAGGGTTTAGCTCGAAGGAAGACATGGCGGAAAGCAATCTAAGAACCGGAAAATAACTCGCCGGATCTCAATATGAATTATGCTGGATACTCGATAACCGGTGTTACAACTATGACTTGAATCTCTCTCAGGCTGAGCCCAGGGGTCGGTTTATATAGCACCCATACCCCCCTTGGCTTGCCCTACAAGGCGCATCCTGAGCCCTACTCGAACTCTACATACAAACTCTAACTTTCCTTGCCGTAACCCACAATCCGGGTTACAAACATTACAAGCTTTGGGCCTTCCAGAAGTTTCTTTATCCTTAGCCGGATCCGGTCCAGCTGCCGTTTTGGGCCGAATCACACCTTTGAATTGGTATACCGGGTTACTATCCCCTCATCAGTAGTCCCCAGAATAGCTGGGGCTTCCAAGATTTACTCTTCGAAGCGCTAGCTATTCCCTGCAGAAATGTTAGACACAAACACATGAAGGTCAAGACACAATACGTTGACGAATGGCTGAGATTGGTACCAAGGGGGTCAGGTAATGACCCGGCTCTCCCTTAAACTTCCAGATTTGAGTCTTAATAGGAAACTCCATAATTTCACATCTTTCTTGATAATTATCGCTGATACCAGGAAGGAGATTTCCCCTTCCTTTCTCTCTGGACCATATCTGACTACGCATAAAGCGTGTTTTTCAAATTTCAAAATAGCCAACTATTACTCCGCACCTCCCGGGTTTCGCCCGTTGGGATAAGCTTTTCCACCCGGGCTATTATAAATAGACCCCAAGGAGCAAACTCAACCCTAACGGCTCATTTCCCCCACTCCTCTTCTTCTCAAGCTCGAGTTCGTGGAGTGCCACCACGGAAGCCCTACGCACATCGCCGAAGCCCATCCGCCGTCGCTTGCGCTCCGCCACCACGCGACTCACTCCAGCTCCCAAATCCGCCGCCAAGCCCCCGATTTGCCGGCCAACAATCGCGAAAGGACATCAATCTTGCGCCATCTGTCTCCGCAAGTCCCTACTTAAACCTCCCTCGGTAAGTTCCTCCTATCCTCCAGCCCATCCTTGCAATTTCTCAGCTTTTCCTTAGATTAGATCTGAATCAAGTTGTCCGCAATTTCTCGGGCCCTGCCGATTTAACTCACTAGCGCTTACCATAACCATTCCCCTAGATAGGATACATTGCTTATATTACTCCCCTAACGTCAGTACGCAGTAACTTGGTCACAAATCTAGAAATAGGGTCCCCAATCTGGGCTCGGGCCGTCTAAAATTTCCGCCTTTGCTCTTATTCCTCCGAAAATCTCACTTCTCCGGCTCACTTGCTGATGGTAGGCATATGGGTATCCTTCTAACTTCCCCAAACACTTACCTTATGGAAAACCCTACAGGTTTTGTAATGATATACAATACCCGGACAAATCGTACTTGACCCAGCAAGGCAATACCCGGATCGTGTTTAAATAGTCGGTAATTGCTCATCTGCTAACTTCCAAGTTTTCGTTTCTTACGTCCTTCCCTTCGATGTTTCACCAGGTCAATCCCATGGCACCCAAGAGGCAAGGGAAACAGCCGGCTAAGGCTAAATCCACGAACTCCATATCAGCCAATTGGAGGAAGTCCTCCGTTACCAAGGCTAAACTGGAGGAGTTGGTCGAGCTTGGAATTCTTCCTCCGCAGGAATCTATCCATTGGAGAGTACCAGGCAACGAAACCCGGCCTTCTCCAGCAACGGACGAGGTAATATGTTTCGTCGAACATGTGACCCGGGGCTTCAGGCCTCCGGGTCACCCTTTCTTTCGTGACGTCCTAGATCACTACAACCTCCGTATTTTCGACATAGGCCCAAACTCCGTTCTAAACATCTCCCACTTTATCGTTCTTTCCGAGTCTTACTTGTGCACTCCGCCAAGTTTGGCTCTCTTCGTTGAACTCTTTCAGTGCAAGCCGTGCCGCGAAAGCGGCGACGGCGCACTTCTTACTTGCGGCGGGGTTTCTATCCAGCGCCGCAAGAACTCCTTGATGCCTCCTATCACTCTCAATTCTCATGTAAAGCACTGGCAGCTCTCGTACTTCTACTGCCAGGATACCTCCCCTCCCGGCGAAAAGAAGTTGCCGGGTTACTCGGAGGGTCAGCTTGACATTTCCGAGACTTTCAATGCCTTCGCCCCTGACTCGGACAGGGAGGCTATCTTGCCTTTGCTGGCTAAGATCTCTATCTTATCGGCTCGAGGCCTCATCGGGCTAAATCTGGTGAAGACCTGGGTCAGCTTCCGCATCCAGCCAAACTCCATTCGTGAGAAGCTGATGTGTGAATATTCGGGTCAAACCACGGACCCGATCCGATACTCTACCAGCACCTTCGCCCCTAATGACACGAACAAAACGATCAAGGGTTTTTTAACAGAGAAGCTCGAGGTAATCCGGAACATAGCCGGGTTAGAACCTTTTACACTCGAGAACCCCGCCCCCGCGGTAAGCTTTCTACCTCTTGATTTTGGATTTTAACAAGCTTACCTTTATCCGCTTTTCTTGACTCAATATTAACCATTGCCCTGGCATTTTCACCTCAGGCCGATAATGACTTTTGGACGGTCAACACTCCTCTTAGTTCCGAAGACGCGGAGGAGGAAGACGATGCCGTTAACTCGGATGAAGGTGCATACTCAATCCCCTCGCACGCATTATATCCTGCCTCCTCTTTTTCCTTATGCTATAACTTTGATATCTTTCAGAACGAGAGGATCAAGACGAAGAAGAAGAAGAAACAGACGGCAGGGCGGAGTCCACCAGCGAAGAGGACGAGCCGGAGCCGGCCACCAAAGCCGGATCAAAAAGGAAATCCCAAAGAATCGCCCTCCAGGTTTTCATTTCATTTCCTTGCCCTTTAATTTTTGCTCTCATAACGTCACTCCGGGGCTAACCTCATCTTCATCCCTTTTGATCATAAATGAAGGAGCCGCCCGCGACTAGGCGCCGAGTAACCCGGAACCATCCGGGCGACGAGACCCTTAATCCGGGCACTTCGTCGCCCCCGGCTCGACGCTCTGGTATTTATCGTACATAGAAACTCTTTCCGGACATTCCTTTGCGACGTAATCCCAAACCTTGCTTGCCATTTTTCAGTCTCTTCCGGGTCTAGCGGCGACTTCCCTTCGGACTTCCCGGTGAACACCGGGTAAACTCCTTTCCTTGACGTTATACCGAACTTTTATCACCTTTTTCATAACCAAAGATTAACTGCACCCTTGTACCTTCTACAGAGCCACGGTTGTTATTAGCGACGAAGAGGGCACGGAGGCTGAGGTCCAAGTCGAGAATGAGCCGGCTGATGGCGCATTCACCGCAACTGGCGACGAGCAAGCGTCGCCACCGGAGCTGGCTAGGCATGATACCGGGTATCCAATCGCTTCACACGCAGGCGAGAAGGAGAAGGGAGCAGCTTCGAGCGCGGGAGGGGGACCAGACTCCGACATTCGGATGACCCGGGTGCCACCTCCTGTTACAAGAAAAGCTCCTTTTCCCACTTTCCAGGTACCCGAGTCATCTAACTCGGATAACGCTGATTTTAACCAGCTGATGAGCGCTCTTCTCGCCATGAAAGCTTCGGAAGGAAATATCCTAGAGCGTATGGCTGCAGCACATCAGGTAATCTTACTTGATACTTCTTACTATACATCCAGTCCCCAAGTTCCGAGCATAATTTTCTGTAATTATTCTCGGTACTTCGCATAATAATTTTCTGTAATTATTTTCTCAGAAGGAAATATTCTCGTGATATCCGGCTTACAGTTGCACTCATTCTTTGCAGGCGGAGATAACTCAGTCGGATGAAACATTACTTAAAACTGAGCAGCTCTTGCTTGCGGAAACAAAGCGTAGGGAAACCCTTGAAGCGGAGATAAAGACTTTGAAAAAAGATGTCTCCAAATACAAGAACAAATACAATGCTGCCCAATCCTCGCTGAATAACCTGTCGACTCAAATTACGGACACTTACCGTATCTTGCTAAGTAAGTTTGTTATTTGCAATTAACTTGCGTATCTCTATCTTGCCGTTGTAATAATCAAGATTACTGATATGCTTTTGTGTGTTTCGGTTGCAGGTGCTAACCTTGCTGCTCCGGAGGAGAACGCCGTTACTCAGGCTAAAACTCTGAAGACTGTGCTCCGGACATTTTTTGCCGGCACGAAACTTTTGCTGGATGCTATAAAGTGGCCTTCGGAGGTATACCCGGGCGAAGAAAATCTCATGCAGGCCCTTTCCACAGCGCCTGGATGGATTGAAATATTGAAGCGTTCGTCTTGCCGGATTGGGATGACCCGGGCTTTGACGCTGGCGAAGGCTTATTTTCCTAAGCTTGACCCGGCCAAGGTAGTATCCGGGTTCCCAGAATTCAAGGCTGACGGGTCTAAGTTTAAACCCCAGGACTTCAAAGCTATACAATCTTCGGTACGTCACTCAGCCACAACTTTGGCAGATAAAATGGATCTAAACACAATTATGAGCTCATATGACTCTGAGGGCAAGGTTATTCTGGTGGAGGCACCCCCTCCTTTTGATATGCTGGAAAAGTGGTCGACTGACCTGGCCAGGAGGAAAGAAGAGGCTGCGAAGAGAGAAACCGAACTAGGCGTAAAGCCATCTACCTCAACACCAGCCGTTCCTCCTCCTGTCCGTCCTGACGTGAAGAGTCCGGGTAAAACTGCTGGCAAAGCCAAGGAGCAAGTCCAAGACGAAGACCCGGAGGACCACTCCCAGGATGCCGAGTAGGATGATACCTAGTGCTTTGCATTTCTCGAGACTGATATGATTTTTAGCGGTGCGCCTGTGCAACATTGATACTGATATTAAGACTTTGCGCTTGTTAATTTATGATAACTCTTTGCCTCTCCCGGCTTTTGATAATCTCGATCCTTGTGTTACATGTAAGCTTATTCTCGATACTTTGAACTCTTGCTTTTGATTCCCTTTTGAGACTCGGCTAACCGAGTATCGTAGGTTTTGATAGACGGACTTTTCTTTAAGTCCCCAAGACTCGGAAACTAAGGTTTACGAGCTTTAGTAGTTAAGCAATTTGTTTCTGTCTCGAAGTCCCCAGTCCCCATGACCCAAAGTACGAGCTAAGGGGGCGTGGCCTTTCTCAGATGACAAACTGCTCTTTACCAAGCTGAAGACCAATAGCTATTCACATAAATACTGAAGTCATGCTTAATACTTGTTGATTTTCCGGCTATTTGAGCCTTATACTCTGCATGGACTTGTGGTTTAGATGACCCTTTTGATTATCTTGTACTGTAAGCCGGCTTTCGCGTGGATACCATGCTGTTACATCTATACGAAAAACAGGGTCAAGCAAGTCCCATTGGGCTGCATAGTTTGATTGTAATCGTAAGTGAACAGATCATGCCACTTTAGCGCGAGTCACATCGAGCTTAAGTAAGAATAATCAAGAAATTTGGCTCCTTTGTCCGGTTATAAGATTGCAGCCGTACCCGTTTTTTCGAGTAATCAGCCCTCATAACTCATAGGCATCAAGGCCGGGTCTCCGGGTTTGTGATTACTTATTTAAGCACACCAATCCCCGAAGACCTATATGCACGTGACGTATTTCAATGATATTGACGTATTGATAATAACAAGCATTACTTACTTGTAACTGAAGCAAAGACCATGATAAGACTCGAGACCATCTTCTTTTATCGATAAAAATTTCTTTTTTGAATCAGCAGGCCGCCTCATTAAAAACCTTCCAGTCCCCTTAGGTACCCTGGATAGGAAAAGAGTGCGTATGAAACCTGCCGTCCATTACACTGCTTTAGTTATTCTCGAGAATCGGCCTCGCGTTGGTACGGCCGATGCACATTCTCCATTTGCTAGGCCCCTTCATAATGAGTACCGGATTTGCTAGCCAATCCGGGTATATCGTCCTTGAAGCGTGATCAGCTGCGGATGGCGGTACGTCTTCTTCTTCCCTGCTAGGAGTTTTGAAAGGATCGCTCCTGATGAAGCCTACCATCTTAGGGTTTTGTTCTGCCCTAATTTCTGCTTTGTCCCCCTCAGGAGTTGGCTTTTTTGACGTTGTCCTCTCTTCTAGGTCCACCTGAGAACGGTAATGTTTGAGCTCTTCCTTCCTGCAGGCTTGCTCGGCCATTGCCGCATCTCCCTCATCACATTCAGCTGCTATATCTCGATTTCCGTGTATTGTAATGGTCTTCTTAGGACCCGGGATTTTCAGCTGTAGGTACACATAACACGGTCTTGCCATGAACTTGGCATAAGCCGGCCTTCCAAACAATGCATGATAAGGACTACGCAACTTTACTACCTCAAAGGTAAGCCACTCGACTCGGTAATTGTCCTTTGACTCTCCAAAAGCTACTTCCAGTGCCACCTTTCCTTCGGGGCATGCCGAATGACCCGGCACTATCCCGTGAAAAACTGTTGTACTCTTTTGCAGCTGCGATTCCTTTAAGCCCATACGCAGAAAAGTTTCCCAGTACAGGATATTGATACTACTTCCTCCATCCATCAAGACTTTTTTCAGCTCGTAGCCGTTGACCTGTGGTGCCACTACCAAAGCTAAGACTCCCGGGTGATCAACTCTGTCCGGGTGATCCTTCCTGCTCCATGTTACCTCTTGCTCTGACCACCTCAAATATCTTGGAACAGCGGAAGAGACCGAATTAACTGCTTGTTTCAGTATCTTCTTATCCTTGTTAGAGCCTCCCGTAGTGTGCACATGATATTGACCCAGCTGTTTGGGGTTAGCTTGAAAACCTCCCGCTCCCCCTTGATTGTTACCTTGATTTCCAGCTGGCGGGTTGCCGGCTGGGGGCGGTCCGTTGCCCAAATTTCCACCTAGGCCCGGGCCTCCTCCTCGGCCTGCACCTCGCATGGCTTTGTTCACTTCCTCGTTCTTCCACCTTTGTAAGTCGGCACATTGCTCCAATGAATGATTGGCCGGCTTGCCGTTCCTGCTATGCTTCAGGCATGCCATCCTAAATATGTCCCAACTGTTGCTTGGTCTTGGAGGTCCTTGGTAGTGTCCCCCATTGTGATTTCCAGTATTAAAATTTCCTTCGGATCTAGGTCTTGAAGACCCGGCCTCCGTGTTGGCTACAAACTCGGAATTCCCTTCAAACGGGCGCTTGTTTTGGCTATTTCCATTATTGTTTGGCGCCGATCCATTGCCGATTTTCCCACTGCTACTTGTGTTTGCTTTTGCTTTCTTGTCATCAACTTCCTCCTCTGTGGTATCCGTTGCAGCGTGTTTGTTGCACGCATCCATTAACTCTCCCATCGTAACCTCCGCTGCATTCCTACTAGATTTCATGCGAGTTAGCTTTTGCACTAAAGGAACATACTTACATGTTTTTGCCATAGCTTGTAGCGCGTCCTTAGGCTGGATATCTGTAGACGAGTGGAGTATCTCCATAACCCGGCGTACCCAGCTGCGTGCTGACTCTCCTTTCTTCTGAACGCATCTTTCTAAATCATCAATAGTAAATAACTTTCTGCATGTCCCATGAAAGTGCTTGATAAATGCGGTCTTTAGCTCCTCCCACGATTTGATCGACTTTTCCGGTAAATTGGTGAACCATAACTTTGCTGCTCCCTCTGACATCATTAAGTACATGAATTTGGCTTGGAGATTCTCGGATGCGTTGCGAATTGACATTGCCATCTCGTAGCTGCTCAGCCACGTTTCTGGATCCATTGTTGGCTCATAATTTACTACTTTCCCCGGTTCTTTGAACTTCTCCGGGTAAGGTTCTGCTCTGATATCGTCCGAGAGGCACTTGGGTCCCGCCAGGGTGGTTGGGGCTGGTCTTACTCGGGAAACACGTGACCCGGCTGGGGGTGCCACGAGGCGCGGCGCCACCGGCAACTCGTGCCCTGCAGACCCGGCCCCGGCTCTTCTGGCCCTGGAACTGTCCACCACCGTCTGCGCTGCTGATACTACTGGTACTGTCTGGATACGCGGTGGAGGCGGCATTTGCTGTTGCTCTTCCCTTCTCCGTGCCGCACTTGCTTGGACATTGCCCTGTTGCTGACTGACGTACGGCGTCCCATGCATTCCACTTCTATGATCCGGATAATTGGCTTGCTGTGCTACCGCGGTGTGTAGCAGATCGATCGCTCGTCGGGTTCCTTCTGCATGAGGCGAATCTCCTACAGGAATCTGGTTTAATGCGAGCGTTGCTGCGTACACGTTGTCCATGGGATTGTTGTAATGGCCTGCTGGTGTGTGGAATCGTGATGGTGGTGGTGGCATGGTATTGTCGGCTGTCACCCCCGTCTGTGGCAAAGGTAACCCGGCTGGCGCGTTTACTGGCTGTGGTCCTGTTGACGGTCGCGGTATGGTCCCTTGGTTCACCGGTGGAATCGGCTGATCTTGAGGCGTGAATACCAGGGCAGTCGGGTTAATAACCCCTCCTGTTGCCGGCAGCATAGTTCGGTGCCTTTGGTGCATCCTTGTCGTTTCCTCCCGGAGCCGGGTCTCTCGATCATCCAACTCGCGCTGCCGCGCGGCCATCCCCTGCCTTTCTGCTTCTACTTGCCTTCTTTGCTGCTCCAATGCACGACGAGCCACGTCCAGGTCTCTTACGCGCTCTGCCGCGTTTTCTGGGGTAATAACTGTGGCCAGGACTGTGGGGTCCAAGATCAAATTATTATCGAACAGAGCCGGGGTGGCGCGGATTCGAGGGGCCCGCCCCCGGTGTCCGGTTTGCTTGGAATCCGAAACATATTTGCGTGTTGCTCCTCGTCTGCTGGGCGACTGGTGACTGACGCCGACTCTCCATCGACCTGGACCAGGACCGGGTCAACCGTTCCTTGCTGCTGGGCCACTGCCTGGGCCGTCCCGACTGGCGCCGCGGCTGCATTTTCTTGATTGAGATTGGTCGCGGGAGCCGCATAAACTGCAACCCGGCGCATGATACCCGGGGTAGACTCGTGCTGTTCTTCCTCGCCGTTTTCCTCCCTGTACCGATCCTCCAGCAAGTCCTTAATGGATGCAGTGTCATCCTTTCCATTGCTTGGGTCGCGCAGAGTCCATGCCGGCTCCTCCGGCTGTTCCCAACGTGTAATAGATTCCTCTGCCTGGTATGTTGTTCCGACTGACTCTTCTCTATCGGGTTGGGCGTACGCAGCCTCCCCTGATACAGGATCAGAAAAATTGTCAGGAATCGAACCAGAGGTACATACCATGCCGATGAAGATGTTGATTCGGCCGATCGTCACGACCGATCCGGATTCGAGGCGATCCGACTCAGGCCCCCAGCCGGAATCGTCCACCATCTTCTTTCCTTCGTGGTCGTCGTAGATCTCACCGACGACGAGGTTCTCCATGCTTTTCCGAGCTTCTCCCGTGATGCAAACACCTTTGGACGCAGGCCCCACGGTGGGCGCCAACTGTCGTGGGATAATCACGGCAGATGTTACCTGGGGTAACTGATCTTGGGGCAAGTCGACACAGGTATTCGGGAGAGGGTTTAGCTCGAAGGAAGACATGGCGGAAAGCAATCTAAGAACCGGAAAATAACTCGCCGGATCTCAATATGAATTATGCTGGATACTCGATAACCGGTGTTACAACTATGACTTGAATCTCTCTCAGGCTGAGCCCAGGGGTCGGTTTATATAGCACCCATACCCCCCTTGGCTTGCCCTACAAGGCGCATCCTGAGCCCTACTCGAACTCTACATACAAACTCTAACTTTCCTTGCCGTAACCCACAATCCGGGTTACAAACATTACAAGCTTTGGGCCTTCCAGAAGTTTCTTTATCCTTAGCCGGATCCGGTCCAGCTGCCGTTTTGGGCCGAATCACACCTTTGAATTGGTATACCGGGTTACTATCCCCTCATCAGGAGGCATCCATGGACGTGATCGACGGGGCTCGACGGGGCCGTCGCTCCGCTCCATCTCATCGCCTCCTGGTTCACTGAAGCGGACAGGGGTACTGCGGAGGTTTCGTTCCCGCTCCCCACAGCCTTCCGCGCGGCCACACGGTGGTGCCACGAGCTCACCAAAAACCTACCATGGAGGTTCTCTCGGTGGTCTCATGGTGCACCAATTTTGGTGGAAGAACAGAGAGGGAGGGAGATGGCGGTGGAAAGGAGGGAGAGAGGGGAGGGGCTAGGGTTTGGGGCAGAGAGGGGTTGCTTTATGGGAGAGAGGAGGAAAAGGAGAGGGGGACCTCGGTGTGGTGGCGCGGTGTTTTGTGGTGAAGGGGAAAAGATACAGAGGAGGTTCACGCTCTCCTCATGATTGTACGGACGAAGAAAAAAGGGGCTGGGCTGGTTTCGGCCTCCTGGGCCTAGCCTAGCGAGGCAGCCCCAATTTTTTCCCTTTCCACATAAAAAAATGTTTAGGGATTCAGAAAAGAGATTTAACCAGTTAAAATATTGTAGAAAATAGTTTTATTTATGCCATGTGATATGATGCATGAACCATGATGATGCACAAAAGGAAAATAAACAAACTAATTGGGGGAAATCCCCGGGCGTTACAGACGACACCACTAACAAGGGATTGCGCCCTCGCAATCCGCTCCAAACCACGGGGAAGAGAAGAAGTCGGAGCTATCAAATCTTCGGTCGTATTGTTGATCTTCTCGACACCACTAACAAGAGGTTCTTACTCATGTTGATGATGATGCTTTTCCACCGGGAACCTTCCGAAGTTCGAACCTATTAGGTTAAAAGGCTAAGAGAACGTCCAACCCACGTATGATCCTATACTTTGAAAGATAGATAAGAGAGGAGAGTCCAAAACAAATAAGATAAAAGGAGAAGTAGAATAGAGGAAAGGAATAAACAAGAATCCTATCGAGAGGTTTCCTAAACAGGTTTTGCACAAATAGTTTTTGACACTCTAGAAACACGACCGTTAGCGAGGTTATCCTACAGGCTTTGTGAACCCGTTGCTTCGATAACCATTCGTATCGAAACAACATTCTGAATCGGAACCATGCTCTAATACCAACTATGACGCCCCTAGATCGGGTACTGTGGGGATTTGAGCGTTCCCGCCGAAATCCACATAATATCGATACTGAGTTGTCATTTCTGATACCATTACAATAGTTCACGAATAATCCACAACAACGATAGAAAAGATATATACAACACGACTCCAACGAGTCAAGAATACAACTGATACAATACAAAGATCCAAATAACAGCGGAAAATGAAAATAGTATCCGACTATGAACAAGATACAAATTGGACTAAGAGTCCTGAAGATAAACGATGGCGTCCAATCCCTGCCCAGGCCAAGCCAGAGGGATTCCCAAGCTAACGTCGTCAGACTTCAAACCTGTTGACTGTATTGTGAATAGAGCCCCGAATCATGAGGTCGGTACTTTGAATGTACCGACAAGCGGCAAGCAATACTCATAGGATACCAGTGCAACCAGTCATCACAAGATACAAATACCTTGGGTACAAAGGAAGAGGTTGTTGTAATCAAGCGGAAGCGGGCGGCACTAAGCAGTCTATGGAGACACGCTACAACTCTCATCTATTAGAAAGGGATGAGAGAGCGCGACGAAACCAACTACAACTACTCACCAGAAACAAGACCCATCCAGGGTTAACCCCCCTCACAAGGGGCCAGGAAGTAACCCGAGGAAAAACTCACACATGTTGATTAAGATGACATTCATTGTTATGGTGGAAGTAGTCTATATTACTACTCAAGTTATCATCGTTAAGTGTAAGTTGTCTGAGTACTTGTTAGCAGAACTTTCACCAAGTTGCCACATAACCACGGACAACACGGCTTCTCGAGAAGATTTATCCGTGCAGTATGCGCTATAGTATCCATACACGTTCGATCAATCCACAACCACAAAGGCAGGATATCTCAACTCGAACTTTTCTATCACCATTGCACATCCAAGGCACCACGGGTAAATTTGAGCGCACCGTTATTCCAGCCCAAATAGGACCTTCATAGCACTCTAAGAACGTGTCTCCGTAATCGCAACGACTACAATCAGGTCACCGTAGCACCATGGGCTCATACCTGCAAGTTATCGTGCCAAATGGAAAGCCCGAGCTAAGTGTGGCCCCTGGACGAACAGCGGCTCTAGTACTAACTCGAGGGGAGTTCTCATACTCACCACCCACATGCGGTTAGCGCGCTCATCATGGATCAGAGGAGAAGACCATTTTCCTAAGTTCGACACTAGCAGGCTCCAAAACCACGCCGGGCCTCCTGCCGGTGCCTTATCATAAAATTATTATTACCCCAAACATTAACACGATGTTTCTTAAGTTGAAACACAACTATCATACTAAACATGTGACAGGACAAAGGACAACAAGACTCAAGCGCAAACAACACTAAGCATGCAACTACGACACGAGGGCCGACAAGATAAACAAACAACATTTAATAGGAAGTGGAGGGAAGGCTATATCATGGCTGCAAGGTAACATATGGTAGGATCGAGACACAAACATCGAATCATAAAGCTAGAATAAAGACAGCGGAAAGAATCGGTAACAAGTGAGGAACGACAGCCATATGTAGCAAGTGAGTAAAGCTTGCCTGGAATCCAGCTGTAGAGGAAGCAGAACTTTTCGGGGATCACATGATCCTAATGTCCTATCCATGAAGAAGCAAATCACTAGGAGAAACACCGGATTCAACAATTATTTCTACAGCAAAAGATCACGCGTGATCCTATTTTATATGCATGACATGCGAGAATGCAATCTAACCAATTTAAGGCGAACCGAAGTCCCAACAATTAATTTAGAATGTTCAAGTTATTTATCTAACCATCAAATTAAATATTGTTTAACATGGAGGAGAAATTATCGAGGGAGCTAAACAAATTAAATGGACTAGGACACCAGTTGAATTAAATACCCAACACATTCCATGTTTAATTATTTAGGTAACATGCATAACACTACTAAAATGCAAGATGAAGGATGCAAACATGAGCCTGGATGGTATATTAATGTTCCTTGCATTTTTCTGATAAAAATAGACATAAAGTTTGCATTATTTGGATTAGTAAAATAAAAGATATGAGCATTTGAAAATTAGGGTGTTTTCTGAAAAAACAGGCACTTGTTCGTGAGGAAAACAGAGATCTGGAGAGCTCCGGTTCAAAACCGGAAAGGCCAAGGGCCTAAACTGAAAGATCCAGATCGGATTTGGATCTTGGACGATTCTCACCGGGATGCACCCGGCCAGAGAGACTGACGGATGGGGCCGCGCCAGCGCGACGCTGATAGTGCATCGAAGGTCAATGACCGGTGGACCCAAACCCGCGGTGAAATTCGCCAAAAAGGTTGAGGCATTTGCCCTGGACGGGGATGGATTTGCGATCTTGTGTTTCAGTTCGGAGAGCAAAGCTACTGGGTTATGCACGTGTTTGTGTGTGGATACAGATCTGAGTAAACTAGAAGTGTAACAGAGCGAGGTTTTCTTTTCTGACCAAACTGAACAACAGAAGTTGATACTGCACGGACCGTGGCAAAGGACGAGAATCGGCAGCGACCTTCAGCTGGCGACGCTCGATGGCGCCGCTCCGAGAGCACGAGGAGGGGTAGGGAGAGGTCCCGAGGCGGAGGCTCACCTTGGGAGAGTCGGGGAAGAAGGCGACTTGCTCGGGGAAGAACTACAATTTCGATGGAGAGGAGGCATCCATGGACGTGATCGACGGGGCTCGACGGAGCCGTCGCTCTGCTCCATCTCATCGCCTCCTGGTTCACTGAAGCGGACAGGGGTACTGCGGAGGTTCCATTCCCGCTCCCCACAGCCTTCCGCGCGGCCACACGATGGTGCCACGAGCTCACCAAAAACCGGCCATGGAGGTTCTCTCGGTGGTCTCATTGTGCACCAGTTTTGGTGGAAAGGAGGGAGAGGGGAGAGGGGCTAGGGTTTGGGGAAGAGAGGGGTGGCTTTATGGGAGAGAGGAGGAAAAGGAGAGGGGGACCTCGGTGTGGTGGTGCGGTGGTTTGTGGTGGAGGGGAAAAGAGACACAGGAGGTTCACGCTCTCCTTGTGATTGTACGGACGAAGAAGAAAGGGGTTGGGCTGGTTTCAGCCTCCTGGGCCTAGCCTAGCGAGCTAGCCCCAATTTTTTTCCCTTTCCACATAAAAAAATATTTAGGGACTCGGAAAAGAGATTTAACCAGTTAAAATATTGTAGAAAATAGTTTTATTTATGCCATGTGATATGATGCATGAACCATGATGATGCACAAAAGGAAAACAAACAAACTAATTGGGGGACATCCCCGGGCATTACAATTTAGAGATAAAATCTAATACACATGTTAAGTTAAAATCCTACTCGAAAACAATTTACCAAGTCAAGACATCAAATGCAATAAGAATAAACTAATCGGAAGGAGGGAACTGCTGGAGGGATGGGGGCACGGGTAGTATACCCCCTAATCCTGGTTGGTAACACTAATAGTAAAGCGAAATAAAATTTTAAATCGCTGCAAAAATTATTTTGGACACTAGGATATGATAATATACATGCTAAGGTTTCCAAAAATAGTTTATTTGTCAACTTTGGAAATCCAGAATTTAAATAATCTTAAATTTATACAATTGGCTCATTTGAATTTGTATAAATTTAAATAGTAAATTTGAAATTAAACAGTGCTAAAAAGTCTACACGTCACGGGATTTTTAAAAAGTCCAAGTTCGCTAAATTTGGATTTATGGATCAAAAGTTATTAGGGTTCTAAGTTACATGGGATTTTCTACAAAACAACCATTTTTTTATTTTATTCCGGAATAAACAGAGAAATTGTTGGCGTGATGTTTTTGTGACGTCATGTTGATGTCAGCAAATATGGAAGCGCCACTGCCGGCGAGCAATCGCTTTATCGTGCGTGCAATTTGCCAATGCGGTGTTCTCTACGACGTCGGCGTTCTATGATGCGGCGCCATGGCTGCGGGAGCTAACATGGAGAGAGAGAGAAAGAGAGAGAGAGAGAGAGAGAATACATGAGGGTTAACTGGGAGCGGCTCGACGGTGAGCGGTGGAAATTCGTCTCTGCGCGGCGGTTCTTGGTCTCTCTGTAGAAATGGCTAAGTCCCACAGAAGGGGAGAAGGCGCGGGTAATATATACCCCCCTTTAGTTTCGGTTGGTACCATGCACCTTTAGTCCTGATGCGTGGTACGAATCGGGGCTAAAGGTATTTTTTGGGTCGACATGTTTTCGCCGCACGAGGCCCACCTTTAGTTCCGGCTTGTATTGACAATCAGGACTAAATGGGCTTTCGAAATTGCTTAAATGAATATATTCAATTTGAATTGGTTTTTGATTCAAATGGATCCTTGTAACATAACAATTTGAAAAAAAAAAAGATGAGTTGATTATATTATTGTGGATTCATCTTCAATAGTTATATCAACTATTACAATTTATACACGAAGTTTCACAATTAATTTTGCACTTATTAACTGAATATAGTAATTGCAAAAAAATATTGTAAACTTGAAAATTTCATATGTTGAGTTCTGTTAAGCCAAATGGAGCAAATAAGATGTCAATTGTTTGTATTAACATAACCTACACATTCATATTTTATTTGGACATAATGGCATTTGTTAACTCCCATGTATAATTAAAATACTAAAAGGACAGGAATAATTCCAATTTTGAAAACTCATAACTTAACAAATAATTATACAAAAATCATGTTTCAAATGCCAATTTTTTGAATGAAATAACCCAACTCTTGACAATGGTCCAGGGAACCCTAGGAACACCCGAGACAATGGTATACCCCTGGTTCATCAGATCCGGGATTTTCAGACTCTAAGTAGTCCTGAAACCCGCGAGAGAGAAGTCGACGCCGGTGAAGCCCTAACACAAAGAGTGAGGTAATCTTGCGCATATAAAACCCAAAACACACTTGTAAACATATGTTACGGAAAACCCTATCTTTTGGTGGGATTGAGACGCTCCGGAGCCCCTCTTCAGCGAAACCCTAGACCCGCTGGACAAAAGTACGAATTATGGTTCTAACCCCCATACGTGTGTCGGAAGGGGTAGAGATATGGAACTAATTACTTGGTTGTGTTATGTTAGGCCCTAGGAACACCCAAATCACACTTGTAAACACATGGTATTGCACCCCTAGCTTTTGGTGGTATGGCGCCCCTTTTGACAAGATCCCCTTCTGTTCGTCTAACCCTGGAGTTTAGGGCTATAAGTAGTCTAGAAACCACCCGGTATGGAACCCATTAGCATTTGGTGGGAATCCCACCGATCGGAAAGAGGCACACGGATAGTGTGTTTCTTTCGAGCGCTTGTGAGTCGTTGGATCATGGGCATGTTTCTTTTGAGGGCTTGTGAGCTGTTGGATCAGCACTAGCACAACCAATTTTTGAGCCACATGACCCTATATATGGCCCACATCTCGGACTTTCTAGACACTCAGTGTGTACTCATTGTAGTTCATTTGGAAAACAAAGCATTCGTCTTCCTGATACGTCATAAACCGTATCGATTATTTTTGATGTTCCATGTTGTTTTCTTGTTATTTGCTACATGTTTGCTATACAATTTATATTATTTTTATCGATTTTATGGGACTAACCTATTGACAAGATGCCACAGAGTCAGTTCCCTGTTTTCTGCTATTTTTAGTTTCAGAAAAGTTGTTGTGGAAATATTCTCGGAATTGGAAAATTCGACGCCCAGAAGTCTTAGAATTCCCGAAGGTTCCACGGAGTCCCAAAAATACCCGGAGGGGGCCACGCCATAGGGCGGCGCGCCACCTCGCCGCGCCACCAGGTGGTGTGGGCCCCTCGGGCGTCCACCGCCATCTCCCTTTCGCCTATTTATTCCCCTCGGATAGTTAACCCTAGATATATCCAACTTTTCCACAAAAAAACACTCGAGGCCGCCTTCATCGTCAACCCGAGATCGGGAGGGTTCTGGAGTTCTCCCTGGTACCCTGTCGGGAGGGGAAATCATCACCGAAGGGCTCTACACCACCATGCTCGCCTCCGGAGTGATGCATGAGTAGTTCATCCCTGGACTACGGGGCCAGAGCAGTAGCTAGATGGTTGTTATCTCCACTTTATGTCTCATGTTTAGATCTCGTGAGCTTCCCTACATGATCGAGATCATTTTATTGTAATGCTACATGTTGTTTTTGCTGGGATCCGATGAATTTTGAATGTTATGTATCTTGATTATCAACCTACCATGTTATCTTCACGTGTATGTTATTTATGATCTTGCATGCCCTCCATTGTTAGTAGATGCTCTGGCCAAGTAGATGCTAGTGACTCCAAGAGAGAGTATTTATACTCGATAGTGGGTTCATGCCTCCTTTTCATCTGTGCTTGAGTGACAGAAACGTGCGGATGGAGGATGTGTTGTTGCCATAGGGAGAAAACAACGATGTTTACAATACTTACATTACACACTTTGCTTAATGCGATTATCTGTTGCTTGCAACTTAATACCCAAGGTTTGTTCAGATGATATTCTGAGGGTGGATTATTAGTCATGGATGCAGTTGGATGACGGTCTATGAGTCTTGTTGTAATACCCGCATGAATCACATAGTAATAATCTTGTCATGCATGTTTCAATATCTATCAATTGCCCGACTGTAATTTGTTCACCACACATGTTATCTATCTTTTATGGAGAGACACCACCAGTGAACTGTGGACCCCGGTCCATTTTCTCATACTGATAATACAACCACTGCAATTACTGTTTTCACACTATTTCCACTGTTTTCACACTTTTACTATTGTTTTCACATTGTTCTCCTACTGTTTTCTACACCATACATTTAACCTCTTTGTTATCAGCAAAACCTATGAGATTGACAACCTTACTGCTTCGTTGGGGCAAAGTGAATTGATTGTGTTGTGTAGGTTCCACGTTGCTGCTGAACCGGTAGTGCGCCCTACCACATCAACTGTATCAACCTTCTGAAGTTGCTCCTTCCTCCTACTGGTCGATTCAACCTTGGTTTCTTTCTAAGGGAAAAATTGTTGCTGCACTCTTCACACCTTACACATGGTGTCTCCCAACGAGTGCAAGCCCTGCACCATCAGTTCCCTGCATACATCCAACGGTGCATTTGATATGCGGGCACTCACGAGCCACCGTCAGGCAGTATGCATGGGAAACCATGTGTTTTGTTCTATTTACATAATCCTTCAGTTTATCCACCGAATACAAATCATTCGAGTTCTCCAATTAGCTAGGTCCTTCAGTTCATCGACCGAATACAAATCATTTGGATTCCCTGCATGCGACTCTATTGTGCATTTGATGTGCCGGCACTCACGAGGCACAATAGGGTTGTATCGAGGGGAACCTTATGTTTTGTTCCAACTTTTTCGAGCGCTTGTGAGCCGTTGGAGTTTTCAGAACCAAAAACCATTGTTTACGGTTTTCTTATGAGTATTCACAACATAGTTACATAAAAGTTTTAATACATTCTAACACATCCACATCTAGTGTTGGGGTATAAACCTAGCTATTTCTTCGTGTATGTATGATACGTCATAAACATATCCTTAATTTCTGATGTCTCATGTTATTTCCGGCATGTTTTCCTTACACTTTATGTGATTTTTATCGATTTCCCGAGACTAACCTATTGACAAGATCCTACAGAGCCAGTTCCTGTTTTCTGTTGTTTTTAGTTTCAGAAAAGTTGTTCTGGAAATATTCTCGGAATTGGATGATTCAAAAGCCAGAAGTCTTAGAAGCCCTGGAGGGTCAAGGAAGTCCGAAGGAAACCTGAAGGGGGGCCCCGGAGCCCCCACACCATGCCTAGGCGCGGGTGGGCCCCTGGCCGCGCCTGGGGGTGGTGTGGGCCCCTCGGGCACCCACCGCCATCGCCCTTTCGCCTACATATGCCCCTGATGCATCAACCCTAAATCAATCGGTCTTTTCCACAAAAAACATCCGTAGCTCCGCCGCCGCCACCGACAAGTTTCGGGGGACAGAAATCTCTATTCTGGTACCCTGCCGGACGGGGAAGTGCCCCCAGAACCATTTCCATCGACTCCACTGCCATCTTCATCGCTGTTGTTGTCTCCTATAATGAGGAGGGAGTAGTTCTCCCCCAGGGCTAAGGGCTCTACCGATACCTATGTGTTTTATCTCTCTCTCCCATGGTGTGATCTTTATATGATCATGAGCTTGTTGTAATCTAGTTGAATAAGTAGATGTTATTGTTCATCTATTATGCTACTCAAGTGGTTTTGTGATGAAATCTTCGTAGACACTTTGATCACAGTGTAAAGGTGACAGTGTGTGCATCGTGTGGTTTAGCATGATATTTATATTTTGTGTTGGATGACCCTATGAAATTGTGGTGTTTGTCTAGTACCTTCTAGGGCGCTCATAGTGACAACGTGGGGTTAACTAGACATGGGAATGCGATTTTGAGGAGTGCAGTTACAGCCCTACCCAATGAGTTGGTGTTTGTTATTCGACCGGAGAGTGGGTCGAAGTAGCATAGTGAAGAGATGATATTTATGCATTCAATTATATTATCATTGTTGAGAGTGTCCACTAGTGAAAGTAGGATATCTACGCCTTGTTTCTAAGCATTGAAACACCGTTTACAATCAGTTTTGCTACATGTTTGCTTGCTTCCATTTTTATTTCAGACTGCTATTATCACTTATACACATCCATATTACTTCTATTTCACCCTCTCTTCGCCGAACTAGTGCACCTATACAACTGGCAATTGTATTAGGTGTGTTGGGGACACAAGAGACTTCTTGTATCGTAATTGCAGGGTTGCTTGAGTGGAATACCTTTGACCTCTTCCTCCCTGAGTTCGGTAAACCTTGGGTAATCCACTTAAGGGAAACTTGCTGTTGTTCTACAAACCTCTGCACTTAGAGGCCCAACACTGTCTACAAGAATAGAAGCGTGCGTAGACATCAAGCTCTTTTCTGGCTCCGTTGCCGGGGAGGTAAGGTAAAAGGTACTCACATTCTCGGGTGTGAGTGCTTGAAGTTATTTCCTTTAGATTCTGCAATTATATCTTTTTGTTTCTTGTTTTCACTAGTTAGGCTTATTTCTACTTGTTGCTTGTTTTATTTTTACTAGTTAGTCTTAATGGAAAACAACAAAAATATGAGAGAGATTTATTAGCATGCTAGTAGCAATGTTATTAGCATTAATTCTTTGGATACCATTATTTCTAATACTATGGAAAAGTCTAAGCTTGGGGAAGCTAGTTTTTATAAACTTCTTAGGTCCCCAATTTTAGAGGAGAAAATTTTCTCTGATGATATATCTCCCATATGTGACAAATCTAATGATGCTTGTGATATTTTAAAACCTCCTGCTGAAAGTGTTCCTTTTAAAACACCTATGAAAATTGTTGAACGTGTCACGAATAACTGCTATTTTGGAGATGGAACTGTCCATCCTCGTGATCATTTACTCTTTATACATGAATTATGCGGGTTGTTCAAGTGTGCAGGTATTTCAATGGACAAAGTTAAGAGGAGGATATTCTCTTTGTCACTTAAGGACAAAGCAAGGGAGTGGTATGAGCTACTAGACGATCCTCATCATTTCAAGTGGAAGGAGCTCGAATCTCTATTTTATTCTTCTCATGAACAATATTTAGATAGGAATTACATTTATAATTATTGGCCTCGTGATGGAGAAAGCATTGCTCAAGCTTGGGCAAGACTAAAAACTTTAATACTCAAATGTCCTAACCATGATCTTCCTAAGGAAATATGCAAGGCTTTCAGGAGATTATAGGGATTATCTAGATGCATGTTCGGAGGGTTCTTTCTCAAGTAAGAAGTTTGAAGCTAAATGTGATCTTCTTGAAACAATTAAAACCAATAACGAATGTTGGAATAATGACAAAGCTAAAGAACCAGGTATAAACTATGAGTATGATTGCATTAAGTCTTTCGCTAAAACTGCTGATTTTCAAGAGCTTAGTGCTAAATATGGTCTTGATACTCAATTGATTATTGGTTGGTATAGATCCTTTGCTTATTATATTAATGTTTCTCAAGCAAATGGGGACATATATATCATGAACCTTTTGAAGACACTTGCATGATAAATGAAATTGTTATTAATGATTGCAATGAACATGCTCAAACTTCTGAAAGTACTATTTCTTATAAGCATGTTAATTTTCGTGGAGCACTTAGACCTTGTGAAAAGAATCAAATCGAAGAAGAATATTGCATCCATCATAGGAATGAAACAACTAGAAAGTGGTACAAGGCTTTAGGTGATCTTGGTAAAGAAGTTTGTGCCCTCTATCCTTTTATTTGTGAACTTTGCTATAAAGTGGGGCATTTCAATTTTCAATGATTAGGCTATAATAGCTATTCGAATATTACAATTCCGTATTGTGATGACATGATCACTCCTAATTAGCATGATGAACTTACATTATTTTTGGGGTGTGAAGAGTTATCAGGAAAACCTTCTTTGGTAGATATGAGTGCTCTTGATATGAATAGTGTCATGCATGGTTTTCATTTCTATTGTGTCAATACAGAATATTATAAAATAGGATACTTCACCAAAATATCACAGGGCTAATATTTTTTTTCATCTTAATAATAAAGAGGATGAATCCTCCAAGGTTTTTTCAATTGTTTCGGACAATAAACAAGGGTATGTGGAGAAGCTTCCTTTCAAGCCTCTCCCTCCTATAGAGAGGAAGAAGAAGAGGAGTAAAATGAGAGAGGTAACGGTATCCCCCCCTAGGCATGTTGCTCCTCTCATGGTTATTCCTAGCGAGTATGATTCGAAAATTAATATTGAAGATGATATACATGATTGTTATATTGGTTATTATTGTGATGTTAAGTCTGTAGGAACTATTGAAGATGATTATTTTATGCCTACTACTTAATTTTATGATCATGGAGTGGGACAATTATGATACTACTTATAATCTTGAAACTATCTTTGGTACCAATTCTAAAAATGATGATAATTGATTTACTATTAGTACCATCCATGTTCCTTCCAATGATGATATAGAAAGCTCTGGTATTGTGGATGATGTGTTTGAAATTCCTTTTTTCTAATGATGATTATATGCTTGACACATCTCTTTCTAGTAAAAATGATGATATGTTCACAAATGAATGCACTTTGGAAGATAACTATCATGTTGCCTATGATGATACTATGCCTCCAGTCTTTGATAACTATTATAACAGATGCTATAACATAGGCTATGCTTACAATTATCCTTATGAAACTTGTCGTATTTATGGAGGGATTACCCAAAACCATATTCCTAATATACAACTTTTCTATCATGTTGGAGTTCTTTATGATGATTACAATGATAAATATGATATTTTCAGTCCACCTACTATTGAGGAGAAAGTTAATTGTGATTATAATATGCCTCTTATATTTGATGATTATGGTGATGAGAATAATAATGATTGTTATTTTGTTGAATTTGCTCCCACTACTATTAATAAGAATGACTATGCTTATGTGGAGAGTAATAATTCTTTTATGCATGTGGCTCATGATAAAAATGTTTCTTGTGATAGTTATATTGTTAATTTTATTCATGATGCTAATTAAAGTTATTATGAGACACGGAAAATAATTTTATGCATCTCAACAATATCAAGTTTCCTGTCTTTATGTTGAAATTTCTGAAGTTGCACTTCTCTTGTCTTCCTCTGCTAGCCACTTTGTGCTTTATTGACTTGTTTTTCTACAAGATTCTTTTTCATAGGAAGTTGTTTAGACTTAAATTTGTTTCAAATTTTCTTTTTTATGCTCTCTTTTTCTTCTATTCATATTTCTTATGTGAGCATCTTCTCAAATTATCATGCCTAGATAAAAGGATTTAAAGAAAAGCACTTCTTGGGAGGTAACCCATGGTTTTATTTTTACTTTGTTTTTCTCTGTTTTCTTTGAGTCAAGGTGTTGTGTAATTCTGTAGAAACTCCTTTGTATCTTTATTTTCATGTTTTAGTTGTGCCAAGTAAAGTTTGTAACGAGAGTTGGAGTTGGTTTTGGATTTCTGCGCAGAAAACAGATTTCTGTTGTCCACCGTAAAAAATTGTATAAATCACAGAAAGAGTGAAATGACCTGAAACTTTTTGTGCTTATTCCTCAGATAATGGCGAAACTTTTTCGTTATTTAGTGTTTTGATTTGAGCAACTTAAGTGCCTCAAAAAATTCATCTTTACAGACTGTTCTGGTTTTGGCATATTCTGCCATTTTTCTTGCATTTCCTCTTTTACAATGTCAAGTGGATTTATTTGCTTCACGAAACATCAGTGGATGTATCTAATGTTTAAAAGTATCAATATAACTTGTGCCCATTCATAATCAATGGATTTTTTATTGCTGCACTAACCCTGTAATGCGAACTACTCTTTGAGTGTCGTGTGAAGGAAGTTTTTAAGTGTCAAGAGAAGACGGTGATATAATGTGATCAAGAAGAGTGTAAAGCCAAATCTTGGGTATGACCCCGTGGTTCATCACAAAAAATTCTAAGAAGACTCAAGAATATAAGCTTGGGGATGCCCAAGGCATCCCCTTCTTCATCAACAATTTATCAGGTCACTTCTAGGGAAACTATATTTTTATTCGGTCACATCATATGAAATTTACATGGAGCGTCTGTTTGTTTTTCTTTTGTTTTCCCTGCTGCAATAAACATCACTGGAATCTAGCATCCTTGTTTGGGAGAGAGACACGCTCCGCTTTTTCATTTGAATACTCGTTATGCTCATATTTTTAGTTTTTCTTCTAGCTGCTGCAAAATTCCAGTTTAGCTCTTGTTTTATTGCATCTCTTATTCAAAAATGTTAGTTTTAGTTGTGTTATGTGAGTACTCTCCTGCTTTCTTGCTGTATCATTTAGAGAGTTTTTGTTAAAACATATTTTGTATGGTGTTTGTTGGGAAAAGAAACTGTTGCATGTGGTAGAATTTATAAACAATGCAAATAGAAGCTTGTATAGACTGTGGCTAGACTTTTTCATATCATGCTAGATGTTATTTTAATTTTAAAGCCTAGTGGTTATTTTGTAGCATGATTTTTCTAAAATATCTGAGAGTGTTTAACGTGCCATTGAAAGAATCATGAGTTGTTCTTGTCATATTGAAGCATAAATTTGTGGTGTTCTCTTTTGAATATTTTTATTTGGTTGACTTGGCGCATGCTCACACCATGTTTATGACTACGAACCAGTCACTTATATCCTGTATGATCATTTAGTTTTTAAACTTGTGGCACCACTTATGCTTTGATTAATGATGTTTTTGTCTCTATGCATGATTATGGCCATTATTGCTCTCTTGATTTGTCGCTCCCAGTCTTTTGCTAGCCTCCACCTGTACTGACTATGAGCTCTACTCGTGCATCCAACTCCCAAAAACCAAAGTATGCCCAATGTGTCCACCATACCTACCTACATGTGGTATTTAACATCCACTCCAAAGTAAATTGCTCGTGTGTTACCTTTAAAACCTTCAAAATTACTCCCGTCTTGTGTTCCTGTTTTAACTCATGAAGACATAAATAGAGAATCTTTATCTCACTTGTTTATTGGACTTTCACACCCTGGACTAGTGGCTTCATCCGCTTATCCGATTGATAGAAGAGCTGGCAGCGGGGTGCCCAGCCCCAAATTAATACAAACAAATTATCTTCACTATTTCCCCCCTGATTTATCAGTCAAAGCATAACTGTGTAAACAAAAGATAAAGAGGGATGACCTTCTACACCAGTTGTGTCCTTCAATGGGAGCCTCTCTTGTGAAGTCTAGTTGGCTTGTGACATACTGTATTTTCTGTTTACCATTCGTTGACATAAGCATACACCTCTCTAAAAAATAGACACTCCTCCACGGTATGTGATTGTTGGCAGGCACCCGAGGATTCGGTTAGCCATGGTTTGTGTAAGATGGATGGGAGGAGTGTCAAACATTTTATACCTCTGTTTAATAAAATAAAAATCTCTATCACATGAGTGATCCATGCTTCCCTCTGCGAAGGGTCGTTCTTTTACTTTAATGTTGAGTCTCCATCTTCTAACTTTTTGCACAGTTGAGAGAGCATAGTTGTTATTCTGAGTTTAATTTGCATTTGTCCCAAAAAAATATTAATTGATTCATGATGTGTTATTGTTTGTTCTCAGATTATTTTTTCTAGTCTTTCTCATAAACTTTGAAGGTGTCCTGGCATTTATGGTTTTCCCCACTCTTAAGGACTAGCGAAATATCACTTTGCCATGCTTTCTCTATACTTGAAACAAACTAATAAATTTCGATGCATTGTTATTCGTGATATTTTATTTGTGTTACTTCTCATGATGCAAGGTGATTTATGCTTTATTGTTAAAATTTTATTTATCATTCTTGTGTTAAAGTTCTATGATCTCGGCTATGCTTATGCTTATACAATTTACATGATCAAGTTTAGGTTGGTAGCATGACACCTCAGAAATTATGTGTTTTCATCGTTTACCTACTCGAGGACGAGTAGGAACTAAGCTTGGGGATGTTGATACGTCATAAATGTATCCTTAATTTCTGATGTTCCATGTCGTTTTCATGTTATTTCCTACATGTTTTCCTTACACTTTATGTTATTTTTATCGATTTCCCGGGACTAACCTATTGACAAGATCCCACAGAGCCAGTTCCTATTTTCTGTTGTTTTTAGTTTCAGAAAAGTTGTTCTGGAAATATTCTCGGAATTGGACGATTCAAAAGCCGGAAGTCTTAGAAGCCCTGGATGGTCAAGGAAGTCCGAAGGAGACCCGAAGGGGGTCCCCGGAGCCCCCACACCATGCCTGGGCGCGGGTGGGCCCCTGGCCGCGCCTAGGGGTGGTGTGGGCCCGTCGGGCACCCACCGCCATCGCCCTTTCGCCTATATATGCCCCTTGATGCATCAACCCTAAATCAATCGGCCTTTTCCACCAAAAACATCCGTAGCTCCGCCACCGCCGACGACAAGTTTCGGGGGACATCAATCTCTATTCCGGCACCCTGCCGGACGGGGAAGTCCCCCCGGAACCATTTCCATCGACTCCACCGCTATCTTCATCGCTATTGTTGTATCCTATTATGAGGAGGGAGTAGTTCTCCCCCGGGGCTAAGGGATCTACCAGTAGCTATGTGTTTAATCTCTCTCTCTCCCATGGTGTCATCTTTATGTGATCATGAGCTTTTTAATCTAGTTGAATTAATAGATGTTGCTCTTCATATGTTATGCTACTCGAGTGGTTTTGTTATGAGATCTCTGTAAACACTTTGATCACGGTGTAAAGGTGACCGTGTGTGCACCGTGTGGTTTAGGATGATATTTATATCTTGTGTTGGATGACCCTATGAAATTTTGGTGTTTGTCTAGTACCTTCTAGTTCGCTCATAGTGACAACGTGGGTTTAACTAGACATGGGAATGCGACTTTGTGGAGTGCTGTTACTGCCCTACACAATGAATTGGTGTTTGTTATTCGACCGGAGAGTGGTCCAGAGTAGCATAGTGAACAGAGGATATTTATGTATTCAGTTATGTTATCATTGTTGAGAGTGTTCACTAGTGAAAGTAGGATCCCTAGGCCTTGTTTCTAAGCATTGAAATACCGTTTACAACATGTTCTTCTACATGTTTGCTTGCTGTCATTTTTATTTCAGATTGCTATTATCACTTATACACATCCATATTACTTGTATTTGACCCTCACCTCGCCGAACTAGTGCACCTATACAACTGAAAATTGTATTAGGTGTGTTGGGGACACAAGAGACTTCTTGTATCGCAATTGCAGGGTTGCTTGAGAGGAATACCTTTGACCTCTTCCTCCCTGATTTCGATAATCCTTGGGTAATCCACTTAAGGAAACTTGTTGTTGTTCTACAAACCTCTGCACATGAGGCCCAACACTGTCTACAAGAATAGAAGCGTGCGTAGACATCAATGTACCTTGCTTATGGTTGCATCGTAACCATGGAGTTATTTAGTAGGTTCTTAGGTCAGTGTTCACTGTGAAGGGCATAATTTCATCAAACTTATTATAATCTTCTGACATGTTTGTTTTGTCCTCCACTCCCATGATGTTTCTATTCCATGAAAGAACTATGTGGCGCTTTGGGTAATTGTATGATGTATTGGCTTATTTATCTTTTCTTTTTCTCTGTTTGGTAGACATTTGACCCACATAGAAGACCTGAGCCACATTATTGGTAAGGACGAATGGTTCGTTTAAGTACCCCAAGATAGTTGAGATGCACTGCTTTCATTCTGTATTACGGGTCTATCTTCACCCGTTTCCTGTCAGCTTGACCCATTTGCACCAAAACAAAGGGACCTTAAAAAAGGTCCATAGTCAAGCTCCCATATATTCTCTATGTAACCATAATATGTTTCTTTTTGCCCAATGTTGTTTGTTGCTCAAAGTGGACACCACTGTTTTGGTTGGTGCTCTTTTTATCTTGGGGGACCGTGTAAATGTATTCTCATTTATCTCATACCCTTGGAAAGTCAATATAGTCGAAGATGGTGACTTGGCCAACAAGTACAACTGATCTTCAATAGTGGTGTTATTCATGAGATGTGTCTACAACCAACCGCCGAAAGTATCCATATGTGTACGTTTAATACAGGAGTCAGACTGCTCCAGGTTTTTGGAGCGTACGATATTCATGTGTTGTTGGATGTACGGAGCCACCAAGGTGGAACTTTGCAGAACTGTCTAGTGTGCTTGAGTGAAATAAAGCCCACCCATACTTATTATTGCTTTTTTTCTAGCATGACTTTTCCACACAATCTGCCCTCAGGTCGCGAGCAAGGAACACCAGTCGACTTAAGGTCGGGAATAAACTCAACAGAAAACTCATTGACCCCCTATGTTCCATAGCCCTCGGAGATGCTTCCCTCTGTCCTAGCTTGGTTATGAACATATTTCTTTAAGACTCCCATGAACCTCTCAAGGGGAACATATTGTGTAGAAATACATGACCGGGAATGGAAATCTCTTCGACTAGGTGAACTAGGAGGAGCGTAATGATATTGAAGAAGGATGGTGGGAACACCAACTCTAAACTGACAAGAGAATGGACCATATCATTCTATAACCTTGGTAGAATTTTTGGATTGATTACCTTCTGAGAAATTGCATTGAGGAATGCACATAGCTTAAAAATGGGTAAGCGAACATTTTCCGGTATAACCCCCCTCAATGCAACTGGAAGTATTTGCGTCATGAGCACGTGGCAGTCTTGAGACTTTAGGTTTTGGAAAAAAAATTCTCTGCCATATTAATTATTCCCTTTATATTTGACGAGAAGCCAGACGGGACCTTGATACTGCTTAGGCATTGAAATAAGATATCCTCTTATTTGGTAAGAGCGTAACTGGAAGGACCTTGATACTGCTCTGGATGCAGGCCGTCTGGGTCGTTCATACGTTATTGGTCATGCAGTGCTTCCGGTGTATATTTTGTCTTCCCATACTAGCCTAAGAAGCAAAGAAGATTCACGCAAATATTCTTTGTCACGTGCATGACATCGATTGCAGAGCGGACCTCTAGGAGTTTCCGATAGGGTAGCTCCCAAAATATAGACTTCTTGTTCCACATGGATGTGTGTCCCTCGGCGTCATTCAAAACAGATTGTCTGCTAGGACCCTTTCCAAAGATTACTTATAAATACTTGATCATACCAAATACACCATCACCAGTACGGTGGGTAGGCTTCTTCCGGTGATCTGCCTCACCATTGAAATGCTTGCCTTTCTTTCTTAAGAGACTCCTGATCGGAAGAAATCGACGATGCCCCGGGTACACATTCTTCTTACATTTATCCAAATATATACTTTCAGTCTCATCTAAACAGTGCATGCATGCAGTGTATCGCTTGTTTGTCTGTCATGAAAGGTTACTAAGAGCGGGCCAATCATTGATGGTAATAAACAACAACGCTCGTAGGTCAAATTTATCCTCTTTGTGCTCATCCCACATACGTACACCTTCTTCATTCCACAACTCTAACAGTTCTTCAACTAATGGCTTTAGGTACACATCAATGTCATTGCCGGGTTGCTTCAGGCCTTGGATGAGAAATGGCATCATAATGAACGTCCGCTTCATGCACAACCAATTAGGAAGGTTATAGATACATAGAGTCATAGACCAGGTGCTATGACTATTGCTCTTCTCCCAAAAGGATTCATGCCATATGTACTTAGACCAAAGCTTAAGTTCCTTGCGTGTCCTGCAAAGGTCAGGAATTCTCTCTCGATTTTTCTCCACTGTGACCATCACTGGGGTGTCTCAACATCGCGTCCTTTTTACGATCTTCTTTGTGCCATCTCAACAACTTGGCATGATCTTTGTTTTGGAACAAACGTTTCAACTGTGGTATTATAGGAGCATACCACATCACCTTGGCAGGAACCCTCTTCCTGGGGTGCTTGATACGTCTCAAACGTATCCATAAATTCTGATGTTCCATGTTGTTTTCATACTACATGCTACATGTTTCCTATACACTTTATGTCAGTTTTATAGATTTTCTGGGACTAACCTATTGACAAGATGCCACAGAGCCAGTTTCTGTTTTCTGCTGTTTTTGGTTTCAGAAAAGTTGTTCTAGAAATATTCTCAGAATTGGACGAAACAAAACCCAGAAGTCTTAGAAATTTGTCACGTACACAGAGTCCGAAGGGGACTCGGAGGGGGGCCCTAGAGGCCCACACCATAGGGCGACGCGCCCCTGTACGGGCCAGCTGGTGGTGTGGGCCCCCTGGCCGACCATTGACGTTGCTCTTTCGCCTATTTATACCTCTCCTAGGGTTAACCTAAACACCAGAGCCTTTTCCACCAAAAAGATCTGCAGCCGCCGTCATCGTCAACCCTAGTTCGGGAGGGTTCTGGAGCTCAGCCCGGATGCTGTCGGGAGGGAAATTCATCACCGGAGGGCTCTACACCACCATGCCCGCCTCCAAATGATGCATGAGTAGTTCATCCTTGGACTACGGGTCCATAGCAGTACCTAGATGGTTGTTCTCTCCTCTTTATGCCTCATGTTTAGATCTCGTGAGCTTCCTAACATGATCAAGATCATCTTATTGTAATGCTACATGTTGTGTTTGCTAGGATCCGATGAATATTGAATGCTATGTCCAGTGATTATCAATATATCATGTTCTTTCATGTTTATGTTATTTATGAGCTTGCATGCTCTACGTTACTAGTAGATTCTTTGGCCAAGTTGATGGTTGTAACTCCAAGAGGGAGTATTTATGCTAGATAGTGGGTTCATGCCTCCCTTTCACTCACGCTCGAGTGACAAAAACATAACGGGTGGGGGATGTGTTGTTGCCATTAGGGAGAAAACAACGATGTTTACATTACACACTTTGCTTAATGTGATTATCTGTTTCTTGCAACTTAATACCCGAGGTTTGATTGGATGACGCTCCGAGGGTGGATTATTAGTCATAGATGCAGTTGGATAACGGTCTATGAATCTTGTTGTGATGCCCGCATGAATCACATAGTAATCGTCATGTCATGCATATGCACTATGTGCATCCTTTATATTTTTCAATTGCCCAGTTGTAATTTGTTTACCCAACATGTTATCTATCTTTTATGGAGATACACCACTAGTGAACTATGGACCCCGGTCCATTTCTTTACACTGATAATGCAACCACCGCAACCACTGTTTTCCTACTGTTGTTACTGTTTTTTACTACCATCACTGTTCTCTTTTCATCTACTGCAAACAATTACTATTTTCCACACTATATGTCTAATCCTTTGTTTTCAGCAAAACTGGTGAGATTAACAACATCACAGTTTCGTTGGGGCAAAGTAATTTGATTGTGTTGTGTAGATTCCACGTTGCTGCTGAACAGGTAGTGCGCCCTGCCAACATCATCTGCCAACAACCTTAGGAAGTGATTTCTTTCTCCTACTGGTTGATTCAACCTTGGTTTCTTTATGAGGGAAAACTTGCTTCTGTGCTCTTCATACCTTCCTCTTGGGGTCTCCCAAAGAGAGTACAATCTACGCGCATCAGTGCTCGCCCTCAACATTACCAGAGTCATCTCGTCGGATCTTATACCGCAATGCACTGCATACCAGGCATGCATCCAAATTCTCATATTCCCCACTGCGATAGAGGATGCAGCCATTAGGGCATGCATGTATGTTTTGCACCTCTAATCCTACAGGAAAGACAACCTTCTTTGCTTCGTACGTACTGGCAGGCAATTCCTTGTCCTTTGCAAGCATTTTCTTTGATATTTTCAACAACTTTTCAAATCCTTTGTCAGATACACCATTCTTTGCCTTCCATTGCAGCTATTCTAGTGTGGCACCCAACTTTTTCTATTTATCTTCAAAATTTGGATACAACAATTTTTCGTGATCCTCTAACATGCGCTCCCACTTCAACCTCTCCTTTTCACTCTCGCAGTTCCTCTATGCATCAATAATAGCCCGACCAAGATCATCTACGGGCTCATATGATGCCTCTTCTTTGGCTTGCCCAATTGTAGTACCACCGTATTCAGGGAACAGAGGATAGTTGTCATCATCCTGTTCTTCTTTATTGTCTTCCATTACAACCCATCTTTCTCCGTGCTTGGTCCAACAATGATAGCCGGACATGAAACTGTGCTGAAACATGTGGGTATGAAGGGTTTTTTGAGGAAGAGGATCATTCGTATTCTTGCAGACACCACATGGACAACACATGAAACCATTTCACTTGCTTGCCTCAAACACACCGAGAAAATACTGCATGCCATTAATGAACTTGGAAGAGCGTCGGTCATCGTACATCCATTGTCATCTAATCAACATCATGAATAGAAAAGTGAATAGATTAATACAAGTTCACACATAGTTCTCATAGAACAACATACACCTATTTAAATGAATCTAAAACATACAACTATCCAGAGCATTTAAATGCAACAAAAATGCGACCAAAATCGCAACTAAGGTAAAAAAATTGATCCAATAGCATAATGATACCAAGCCTCTTTATTAATGGCATATTTTTCTAATATTCCAATCTTCAAGCGCATTGCATCCATTTGGATATTGTGTACATCAACGACATCGGAAACATCGAGATCCAAATTCATCTTCTCTTCTTCAGTTTTCTTTTGTTTTCTTTTTCAACTAAATTTAACCTCTCGAGAGGGCTAGTTGGAATTTCCGTTCAGATACCTCATAGATCAAAATATCTATGTCAAGTTGGTCGGCATAATTTTCATAAACACTAAATGAAACAAATAGTTATAAAAGATAATACAACACATCTGAATCATAGACCGAACAAGGGCCGAAGGGGATAGATATCAAAACCATGGTGGTGAGGACGAGGACAGGGACGACACCCTAAACCGCACGTACACATATGCAAACTAAGAAGTTAACACACTGAATTAACACTAAACCTAGCACACACTAAAACACACACACACACACTAATACTATCCCACTAAGACACACACCCTAGCACACACAATCACACTAGGTAACACACTAACTCACTAACACTACCATTAACAAAAAAATCCAGATAAACAACCTAATTAGCAATACCACACCTACACATATGCAAACTAAGAAGTTAATTTGAGCTCAAATTGCATATAAATCAAAGAAACTCCCACATTTACTCCTAAACTAGAAGACACAAATCACTCTACTTCTAGAGCATGAAATGAGCTAAAATAGCAATGAGAGGATGAAGTTGCCAACCTTTTAGAACACTTGGATAGTTGCTCCACCACCAAATCTTGACAAATCTTGGAGAAAGTATGGAGGAAACTCGATCTTGGAGGAAGAAACGGAGAAGAAAAATGGATTGCGTGGCTCGAGCACGAGGAAATATATGCAGGAAACATCTAGTCCCGGTTTGTATCACCAGCTGGGACTAAAGGTATATCTTTAGTCCCGGTTGGTGATACCAACCGTGAATAAAGGTGGGCCCCGTGGCCGCAGCCTGCCGCAACACCTTTAGTCCCGGCTGGCACCAACCAGGACTAAATGTCCCTTTTGAACCGGATTAAAGGATGGACGTGCCCGCGCCGTGTCCTAGCTGGCATTAGTCCCAACTCCAAACGTGACCGGGACTACAACGTTTTTGGCTCCCAAACGGAAGGCATGTTTTCTACTAGTGTCGGGTGGCCATGGTTTCCTTCTTGATGCATCCAAGGTTCAAGGTGGATGTAGAGGAAGTAGGGGAAGTAGTCGTACACTTGATCACCTTAATGGTCGCTAGCCTCCATATTATCATGTCTTGTCAAGTTACGACGAGGTTCCATCCTTCCAGCTTCTTAAAGGTGCGATGGGTACATGGCTTGGGAATTTAGGGAGCTATGTAGGCTTAGAGCTAACACATGCATGCAATGCTTTTTTAACTAAAAAGCATGTAATGCTCTTGGGCTTCCCTCTTTATATGTGGGGGAGGGGGCTCAAAGTTGGTTACAACATCCCCGATCAGAGTGTTATTGACATACCGATGGATGGGTTGAACATTGGTTACCGGTGCCTCCTTTTTATATTTAGGTTATGTTATTGACTCAGTATTTAAACCATTAGATTAACCAACATTTTCCCCTTGATCCTTTATCTAATCGTTAAGTTTAGCTTCATTCACCCATTTTCTATATAAATATTATACCAAACTGAGTTGCTACTACAGGCAATGAAATTCCCCTGAATCTCAACACTTATACCATACCCGACCTATTTTAAAATGGATAACATTCTGCTTTGGAGGAGTGGTTCTATATTGCGGTCCCTTTATTACAGAATCATAATGCTTCCACTAATACCATATTGGCAACATACTCAGAGAAAATATCTCGTGCTAAGTTGATACGTTGTAAATGTATCTATAATTTTTTATACTCCATGCTTGTTTTCTTTCCAATACCGTATGTTATTTTCATGTTTTCAGATGTTTCCGTTTGTTTTCTGGATGTTTTCATCGACTAACCTATTAACAAGATGCCCCATGCCAGTTGCTTTTTTTTTGCTGTTTTTCTAGTTCATAAAAGTTCTTGAGGAAACAATGTCGGAAAGGGATGAAAATCCAAAATGATGAAGGTAGAGTCCAAAGGGTACCTGGAGGGGAGCCAGGGCGCCGTCAGGAGGGCACCAGGCGCGGATCCACTCGGCCGCGCCTGGTCGGCCCCTAAGGGCCCTAAGCACCGCCTCTTGTCCCCCCTTTGCTTATAAATTTCCCTCTAACCCTAAAACATGAGGGGCGGAGTAATTTTCCACGAAACATACAAAGAGATGCCATCACCTCGAAAGTCCAATCTAGGGCTTCTCGAGTCCTGCTCCGGCACCCTGCCAGAGGGGGGAATCGTCACCGGAGACCTCTACATCTCCATGATCGCCTCCGGAAAGATGCGTGAGTAGTTCATCACGGGACTACGGGTCCATAGAAGTAGCTAGATGGTTGTTCTCTCCCCTATGCCTCCATGTTTATAGTCTCGTGAGATGCCTCACTTGATCGATACCACCATTATGTAATTGTGCATGTTGTCTTTGTCGGGATCCGATGAACCGTGAGATTATGATTATTTTGTTCATGTCAATCTGAGATGCTTCACTTATATTTATAGAGTTTTAATCTTGTCTTGCAATGATCTTCGGTGTTTGTGATTACCTTGGCCACGTAGTTGTTTTCACCTCCAAGAGAGGGTTTATATGCTAGATAGTGGGTTCATGCCTCCTTGTTGCCTGCGCTCGAATGACAGAAACGTGCGGGCGGAGGATGTGTTGTTGCCACTAGGGAGATAACAACGGTGCTCTTGTCTACGGTTGGGAACCACTGCTTACATTACGCTTTTTTCTTAATGCATTTGTCTGTTGCACACATAACAATCACTTCGTTGCTGCAATTTTATACCAATGGATTCGCTGGATAACTTTCTTGAGGTGTACTTTTAGATATGGATGCATGTTGGATAGCGGTCCATATGCCTTAACGTAATGCCTACAATATTAGAACACGTAAACCATATCTCGTCATAATAGCATTGGTATACGTTCATAATTTTTCAATTGCCCACCTGTAATTTGTTCACCCGACATGTTTGTTTTCTTTGGAGAGACACCACCAGTGAACCTATGGACCCTGGTCCTATTTTCCTCATATTGCAAATCTTCTTTTAAGCACTTTCATAATTTTTTCCTTGTTGTACCGTTTTGCTTTTATTATTTTCCAAGACTCTGTATGTTTAATTCTCCTGTTTTTAGCAAAACCGGAAGATTGACAACCTTACGGAAAGTTGGACCAAGAGATAGTTTGTGTTTGTGTGCAGGTTCCATGCTCCCGTCAATAGTACTTTTCTGGCGCCATTGATAAAGCAACATTCTTCAAGACTACGAAGTACTACTAGTTTGATAAACCTGGTTCCATACTAGGGGAAAACTTACTCTAGACTGCATCATACCTTCTGATTGGGGTCACCCAACGAGCGTGTGATCATGTCCCCATCAAGTACTTTTTCTGGCGCTGTTGTCAGAGACTTCTAGCTTGCTGCAAGGGGAGTCTCACACTTCCACTCTCTTTCTTTCGTTTTGTTTTGTTCTTACTTAGTTTACTTTGTTTAGTATTGTTTACTCTTTATCAACCCCCCCCCAAAAAAAAAATTGGTACTCTAGTTTCTAGTCTTTTATTTGCTTTGTTATTTAGTTGACGTCTTCGTGCTATTTTTCTAAGATGTCATCTCCTAAATTTGCCATGAAATATCTGAAAGTAGGAAGTGGATTTATTATTGGGAGAAATAATATTGAAGAATTCTTTAACCATGTTAATGGGTTTCATGATTTTAATGATAAACCTGTAGTTAAACTTGCCCATAACTACGAGACCGATGTAGCCTCTTTGGTTACCATGATATAAGTTAGGTCTATTAACCTCAATCCTATTGTACAACAAATGTTTCTTAAACTTGATAGCATGGATCCAGGAAAATAAATAGATTTTGTGTTGAATACTTTACTCCTGGAATTTAATGACATTGCTATAGAAGGTAGAAAAGTTTTTGCTCGTTATAAGATGCTTGGTTATGGTATTGCCATCAACCATACTTTCAAAACCTTAGATAATGATAAAATGAAATATGAGTGTAGAACTGAATGTGAAAAATAAATTAATATCCTTATACCATTCAAACTTTTAGTAATGTCCAAGGCTTTAGAGGAGACTTTTGGGAGAGGGGATTCTGAACCTTGTGTGTGGAAAATTCAATGCCTCTATGATGAGTTCGAGATCCTCAAATTGTATTATAATACTTGACTCATTCTTCATGCCTAGCTAAAAGGCGTTAAAGAAAATCGCTTGTGGGAGGCAACCCACTTTTATTTTCCTCTGTTATTTTCTATTTTCTATTTTATTTTGTTATTTTTCTATTTTGTAAGTTGCTACCTCTGTAGCAACCACTCCTTATCCCTTTTATTTCGTTTTTGTGCCAAGATTAACCTCTAATAGAGAGGTAGTGCGATTTGGCGAAGTTGTTGTTCTGAAACAGATTTCTCGGTTGTTGCCAAAAACCTCATATCGCTCAACCGGAACGTCAGATTGCTTTGAAAAAAATAGAAACATGCCCCAGGTTGTTATCTAATTTTTGTTAGTTTCCCACTTTTTGACTTTAGCAACAGAAGATTTTCGAAAAAATTCGTTTTTACCGACTATTCTGTTTTGACAAATTTCTGCCAATATTTGCATTTGCGTCTTAATATTTTTCTTTTGGTGTTCTTTTGAGAGGGACAGCTTTAAAATAATTTGTGACAGTAGCTAATGTTTTAGACGGAGTGTTAGACTTGTGTTGAAACTTAACCAGTTGTATTTATTATTTTGATTACACTGACGTTGCAAATAAAGATTGTGGAGAAGTTTTAGGTGGAGGAAGTTATCAAGTGTAGGGAGAGAAGTATGATGTGATGAGATGAAGGATGAAAAAAAGCTCAAGCTTATGGATCGCATGTCACCCTAAGACATATCCAAGAAGTACAAGCGTCAAAGCTTGGGGATGCTCAAGGCATCCCTTTCTCCTTCAACAAAGTATCAGGTTTGTTTCAAAATACTATATTTTCATTGCTTCACATGATATGTTTATTCTTGGAGCGTCATGTTATTTTGCTTTCAATTTTTTTGTTTTATTTTCTATAGTTTTTGGTTGGACCCTAGCATATTTTAGTTTAGAGAGAGACATGCTCCGTTTTCATTGTCTAGAACAATCTAGTTTTCATTCTTATTATTCTATGAGTGTTCAGTTTTTGCTAGTACTGCGTTTAGCTCTTTTTTCACTCAAATTTTGTTCAGAGCTTTTTTTCTTCTTCAGTTATATATGATTATCAATATGGTCTTTGATGATTATTTTCTTAGAGAGTTGTTTCAAATAAGTTAAATGGTGTTGGAAAAGAGTAAATTGTTTCATGCTTATAGTGGTGCAATACGAAGCTTGTTTTTACTCTGGCATAGGCTTTGGTATGTCATGTTAGATATTATTTTAATTATGTTCTTAATTATTTATGATGTATCATGACTAGTCTCAAATAGCCGAGAGTGCTTAATGTGCCACTAAATTTAATCATGTGTTGTTCTGTCATAATGAAGCATGGTATCGTGCTATTTCTCCTTTGAATGTTTTATCTAGATTGACTTGATGCATTCTCACACCATGTTATGAATACAAACAAAGTCACCTATAGCCTTGATGATGATTTAGTTTTTTTACTTGTAATATCACTTCATGCTTTGATTAATGATGTTTTGTCGCTATGCATGATTATGTCCGTTATTGCTCTCTTAGTTGGTCGCTCCCAGTCCTTTGCTAGCCTACACCTGTACTGAGTATGAGCTCTACTCGTGCATCCAACTCTCAAAAACCAAAGTTTTCCAAATGTGTCCACCATACCTACCTATATGTGGTATTTCACCGCAACTCCAAGTAAATTTCTCATGCTCTACCTTTAAACCTTCAAAATTCTAACTTGTTGTGTTCTTGTTTTAGCTCATGAGGAAGTAGTTTAAATTTTATTATGGTTTGTGTCGAGAAAAGTTTTTTCTCCTCCTTTCACCCGATGAGTATGGAATCTATGCTCATCTAAATTTGCAGAGAGCTGGGCCAAATAATAACAAAAATGCACTTCCCCATGGTTTGATGAAAACTGGTGGGTACCCGTGAACACGGCTAGCCCTGGTTTGTGAAAATAAAGATGGAGGGAAGTGCCAAACTAATAAAGAACGGAAACCACTCTCAAAAGTCTAAACACTTTACTTGATATGGATTATGATAATTTTTTTATTACCATTCGTTGACATAGACATACACATGTTTGATTTTTTTCAATCTCTGTTTTATCAATTAAAAAGCTCTAGCACATGAGTAATCTCTGCTTCCCTCTGCAAATGGTCTTTATTTTACTTTTATGTTGAGTCTCCATCTTATTACTTTATGCAACAACTAAGAGAGCATAGTTATCGTTGTGAGTATAATGTGCATAGTCCCAAAATTTATTTTTGATTGATTCATGATTGTGGTATTTATTGTTCTAAAATTATTTGTATCTAGTCAACATTTAAACTTTGAATGTGTCCTGGCATTTATGGTTTGCTACCACACGAAGGACTAGCTGGATACCACTTTATTATGTTTTTCTTTATGATTGAAGCAACTGTATCACTTTCAGTGTTTCATTATTCATTTTCTTTTGTTTGTGTTGCTTTTCATGTGCAACATGGTTGCTAAGTTTACATATGTTGAAATAATATTTATCATGTCATTATTAAAGTACTTTGATCTCAGCTTTGCAATGCTTTTACATAACGTTGATCAAGATTTGTGTTGGCTTCATGTCACCTCAAAATTTATTTTGTTACCACTTACCTACTCGAGGACGAGCAGGAGTTAAGCTTGGGGATATTGATACGTTGCAAACGTATCTATAATTTTTTATGCTCCATGCTTGTTTTCTTTCCAACACCCTATGTTATTTTCATGTTTTCACACATTTCCCTTTGTTTTCCGGATGTTTTTAGCGACTAACCTATTAACAAGATGCCAAGGAAAGGTGTTGCTTTTTACTGTTTTTCTATTTCACAAAAGTTCTGAAGAAAATATTCTCGAAAAGGCTAAAAATCCACGGAAGCTATTTTTTATCCTGGAACGAAGACAGAGTTCAATGGGGACCAGGAGGGCCCTAGGCGCAGGTCCACCCCAGGTCGCGCCTGGTGGCCCCCTAGGGGCCCTGAGCACTGCCTCTCGTCCCCTCTTCTCTTATAAATTGCCACTAACCCTAAAAACGTCCGGACATAGTTATTTACATGTAACATACAGAGAGGCGCCGTCACCTCGAAAGTGCAATCTAGGTCTTCTGGAGTACTGCTTCGGCATCCTGCCGGAGGGGGGAATCGTCACCGAAGGCCTCTACATCACCATGATCGCCTCCAAACATATGCGTGAGTAGTTCATCTTGGTACTACGGGTTCTTAGCAGTAGCTACATGGTTGTTCTCTCCCCTATGCCTCCATGTTTGGAGTCTCATGAGGTTACTCACATGATCGAGACCACCGTTATGTAATTGCGCATGTTGGGATTCTACGAACCATGAGATTATGATTATTTTGTTCATGTCAATATGAGATCCTTCACTTATATTTGTAGAGAGTTTTAATCTTGTCTTGCAATGCTCTATGTTGTTAATGATTACCTTGGCCACGTAGTTGTTTTCACCTCCAAGAGAGAGTTTATATGCTAGATAGTGGGTTCATGCCTCCTTGATGCCTGCGCTCGAGTGACAAAAATGTGCGGGGGTGGATGTGCTGCTTACATTACGTATTGGTCTTAATGCATTTGTCTGTTGCACACGTAGCAATCAATTCGTTGCTGCAATTTAATACAAGGGATTTGCGGGATAACTTTTTTGAGGTGGACTTTTATATATGGATGCATGATGGATAGCGGTCCATATGCCTTGACGAAATGTCTACAATGTTAGATCCCGTGAACTTTATCTCGTCATAATAGTATTGTTATACGTTCATGATTTATCAGCTGTCCAGTTGTAACTTGCTCACCCGGCATGTTTGTTTTCTTTGTAGAGACACCACTAGTGAACCTTCGCTAATGGACCACGAGCCATAGGTTCAAACAATTTTTTTTATGTCTATACATAAGCTTGCAACAGAAATTTCAGGTGTACGTCTGAATGTTTTATGTCTATACATAAAGTTTTGTGAACAAATATTTGTTTTGCTTGTGGAAAAATAGAAAAAATGTCTCGCGAAAACTCATTTTGGAGCATTGGAAGACTGTCTTTTTTTAACACAGCCAGACAAATATCATTTTTTAATCAAAACTGTATATCTGACATAGAATATTTATACGTACAAATGAAAATTTTATTCATAATATTTATAACATTTTAAGAATACGGTTTTTAGGTAACGGGTGTATCTACACGATACACCCGAGTCAAAGTAGATTTTCTCACGTATTCATGCTATATTCTTTGGGAAAAAGCTAACAATCATCCGGGGGATCGCGCGTTCGCGTCCCCCGGTTCGCTCGCACGATGCGTAACAGTCACACTAATTGCTGGTCCCACCACTACTACCTTATCCTCTCGCATAATCGCACCGAGTCCGCTCGTCCTTTCCCTTCCTCCGTCTCACACTCCATCGAAATGACCAGAAGAATCACACGTTCGGCCGCCGCCACACGTACCACCGCTCCCGCAACCGCATCCATCGCCGGGGAGCACTGGCCTCCGTCTATTTCTCCGCAGACGCGTCGCCGGAGAGGATGGCCGCGCCGCCGTTGTTCCAATCCCGAGTCGCCGTCGGTGGATTTTCGCCGGGGGGCCGTGCTGTTGGTTCCTCTCTCGCGCCGCCGTCTGCTCGCTGGTTCCATCTCTACGCAGTCCGGCCTTGCCGCTCATCTCCGGCCACTTACAGCTGCTGCCGCTCCCGTCTCCGACCACCTGCGGATTCCGACGGTGATATGAGCCGTGGGCACCGATGTCACCTGCAGCGTACGGCCCTGCTACTGGAGGCAAGCGAAGATGCTACCGACGGCTTTACGGCGGTGCTGTCGACGGTGAGGGCGTTGGTGCTTCCGACCGTGGCCGACGAGGCTCCAAAAGCAGGACGCCGATGCTAGCTGCCTGTGCATCCCTGATGCTACAATACATTTTTTTTGCTTTTTTTTAACAAATTTTTTGCTATTACAACTTCGGCGAGGTCCAATTTTTTGCTATAATAGAATATTTTTTTTACTATAATAACGTTATGTTTTTGCTATATTAGAATAATTTTTTTGCTATGTTATTTCTTCGGAGAGCAAAAGTCTCCGATCATTGCTCCGGCGAAATTAACTTTTTGCTACTGTAGCATTTTTTTTGCTACAGATCTCCGGCGAGTCTACGGCAACATCTCCGACGAGATCTGTCTTTTTTTTTCTTTTTTCGAAACGAACCGTTTTTTTGCTACATAGGAGCAAAAACGGGCATTTTTTTTTTGCTACCGAAGCAAAAGTGCGTTTTTAGGGGAAAAATGGACACCCGTAAGCACGGGGATGCGGTGATGGAAAATTTTCATCCCGGGGACGCCCAGCACTGTCCTATTCTTTGTGAGACGAAATTATCCCTGCCCATACCTCTTCCTCATCCCTCTCGTTCCCCTCCTGTATCTTGCACACCACCCAGATGCCAAGAACCTGCGGCACCACAGCCCAACCGTCGCCACCCTACAACTCTATCCCCGCCCCCCGCCCACTTCCGCCACCATGCCCTTCTCTCCGCCTACCCCTGCCACCGGCTAGCAACACATGTAGGCTACCAAACGGCGGCGCGCGACATGGTGGGAATGGCGTTGAGGATCAGCGGATCCGGACTGGCGCGAGAAATCTCAACGGATGGGCGGCGCGATGGACCTTATGGTCACCGGGAATGGCTTCGGCGGCTACCGGAAACGGTGGAGGACGGCGGCGTCGGCAGCAAACCGTTACAGCAAGCACGCGAGGGTGAAAACGAGGCGCTAGGTCACCCTGAGGGACGACTGCGTGCTCGATGAGGTCGGAGGAGGGGCGTCGGCGACGGAATCCTCCGGCGAAGCCTCGGCCGGAGGTGGTAGTAACTCAGACGTTTGGAAGCCTGGAGGATGGTTATGAGTATTATAATAACTATGCAAGCCCGAAGGGATTTAGTGTAAGAAAAGATGATGTCAAGTACAGTACATGAGTGGTACCGACATTGTGGTCCGAAGGCGTTTCTGTTGCTCTACCGTTTGAGAAAAATACTTTGAAGCATCTGATCAGAAAAGGGAGCCACGGGCTGACGGGCGCTCACCCGGTGTGGGTGTAAGGCTGAACTTGAGATTGACAGAAATGCTGACGCAAGTCTGTGGTTTGTTAGGAACTTTGTTGACAGCCATAATCATCCACTGGTTAAGTCTGACGAGGTATGTTTTTTACTGTCTCACTGTCAGCTGAATGATGCGCAGAAAGCCAATGCCATTGATTATGGAATTGGTGGTCTTCGCCCATATGAAATCATGGAAGCCATGGAGAAGGGCCATGGAGGTTTTGACAATGTTTGGGTTTATTTCTCGGGACTTGTACAATTTCTTTGCCAGGTACAAAAAGAACTTAGGCAGCAATGCTGAATTTATGCTCAACCATATGAGAGCTCACGTGGAACGAGATAGTGAGTTCTTCAAATACACCGTAGATGATGAAGGGCGTCTAAAAAATATATTCTGGGCAGATGCACAATCTAGTATTAACTACAACGCATTTGGCAACGTAGTGGTGTTTGAAAAGTACTTATCGGGTCAACTGCTACAATCTCCCCTTTGTTCCATTTGTTGGAGTTAACCATCTTGGCAGTACAGTTGTTTTTGGGTGTGGTATCATTTCAGACGAGACCACCCAGACGTATTGGTGCTACTTCAGATATTTTTGGAGGCGATGATATTTAAAAGACCAAAGTCCGTGATCACAGATAGAGTTGCTGCAATGAGAAAAGCAATTAGGAGGGCTATGCCGGGACTGACCATCGGCTGTGCAGTTGCATATAGAGCAGAATATGGTGCTGCCACTTGAGTTACCCAATGCTGAGTGAACTTCAGAAAACCCGTGTTCTATCCGATCCGATGAGTGTTTCAAAATTTGAAAAATCTTGGGCCCAGTTCAAGCAGAAGCATAACATTGAGGAGATAATGCATGGATTAACGGGATGTACAAGTTGAGAAAGATGTGGGCAGCTTATACCAATGGAAGATATTTCTTGATTCGAAACAAATAATTGCAAGGCGCAGTGGAGTTAGTTTATCAGGATGTGCCAGTAGAGACGTGGCACAACATCACGATCAAAAGGGAAAACAGAATCCAGCACACAGCACACAGTCAGTTATCATTCAAGCTAGCTACTAAGACATTGCTACTTCGTTTCTTCCGAGCTCGATCACAAGATTGTAAAGGGTCAGATGGCGAGTAGGACTGCAGCCGGCAGAAGCAGCAGAATGGTGCCAATAAGCAGCGATGGATGGCTTGTCGCTGCGAAGCTCGGGGGCGGCGGCGGAGGAGGAGAAGGAGGCCGCAGCGGCTCATGGTCCAGCGGCGTCTGGGTGGTTGGAAGCCCGTGCTTTGGATGGTCGAGACGAGGAGACGGTGGAGTAGTGATCCCGTTGGTGGCCCCGACTACATTTTAGTTGGGAAGCAAAGTAAGTAGTATCGAATCATCGACCAAGAAATGTATTCATGCCAGACTAGCTTGACCAGAGTATGTATTACCTACACAAGGCGCACCGTATACGATAGGGACACATGCCGGTGGCTGCTGCCCCTGGGTCTGGGTTGTGAGGAGCTGTGGCACTAGCAGTATCAGCAGCAGGAGGAGACACAGGCGCCACTCCATCGCTTGGGTGTGGGTGTTTTGGAGGCAGATGTTTGGGATAGACAAGTAAGAGGTGGATTTATAAAGCCCAAGGTCTAGTACGTGGAACGGTCTCCTCTCTTAACTATTTTCCTCTCAGCCTAGCTAGGATTTCCTGGTTTTTCGTTTGTGTAGGGACTTCAAGTTCAAGTGTTCAACTGGGCACTGCAATCAAACATGCCAAATGCGTGCAAAACCACCTAGTACTGCATGCACAACGGTCAGTCCTCAACTGCCATCCTTTGCTATTTCACACTTTATAGCATCTCCTCTAGCTAGTCTCACAAAACACAACCCCAGTTCATACAAAGACCGGTATGCTCTCTTTTGGAAAGGAGATATTATGATTTAATAGAAACCAATTTTAGAAAAACGGCTTTATAGGCCTTAATTTAATTAACCCCCAAAATAATTTCTATCATTTATTAAATCATAAAATATATTTGAAGAGCCAAATATGCCAACGAAGAAGCCTTGCGCTACTCGGAAAGTACTGACTAGAGGGCCGTGTGGATCCTCTTGGGGATTAGAGTAATGATAGTATGATGATCCTCCTTAATCAGTCTTCCTGATCGAAAGAAGTTTCGGATGGCGGCCCACACAATGTAATGTTGGTTGAATAAGACTATATAGTAGTATTATATTTCCCACACTTGTTTGTAACTGTCATTAGTTCCTCTGTTTTAGAAATTAAAACAAGTGTTGGATACTATTTAATAAAAGGTTCCAAAATTCAAAGAAAGACCTTAAGTGTCAATTGGGATATGATAATTTAGTTCTCCATCATTGGTGAATTCGTATTATTCCCTCGGTTAAATGATTAAAATATGGTTGGATGAATATTTTAAGTGTGTCTCCAATCTAAATGATTCAAATAATTCTAATTTAGAGCTGTACAAAAATCGTCCTAACCAAAATTAATATGTTTTAATTGAACAGGTTGAGAAAAGCTGTAACAAGTTAGGGGATCCTGATGCCCCTCGCTCCCCCAATTTTAGCCGGAGAGTTTCTTTCACGGCCACTCGTGCCTACCCCTCCATTTCCGCAGCTTGTTCTCCACTGGCCTCCCTCGAGTCCGCTGCCCTACCGACCACACCGCCACGCCCCTGTGTTTGAGCTGCAGCCCGCAGTTGAGTCCAAGCACGCGAGCTCAGCTGCCCTGCCGTTGCCAGCCCAGGAGAGACCACACTCATGCATAAGCACCTTACGTTGCATTGCACATGTCTAAAGGGCATGCCTTATCTAACAACTATGTTTACGCCTTCCTTTCGGCTCAAATAGCATGATTCATCGGCTTAAGTTACATGATGGCTCAACCTCCTAGATACGAGTAAAACACCCCCTCTTTTTTGTCGTTGAAGGATCTAGGTCTCAGCTGTGAAGTTCGTCAGAGCTTGTGAGCCTTTGGTGAAGTGTCAGACCTTCTATTCTACAACCATTCTAAATTTCTAATGCTTGCGAACCTTAGTTTCTAAATTTCTTTCTGCAGTCGGAGTCTGTGTCGCTGTGGAGCCCGTCGCAGCTGCCTTTGTTCAAGCTGGTATGTGTTCTCTGCCTGCCACAGTCATCCCCAAGCACGATTTTTGAGCTGGTGGTGAGACAAACGAGCAAAATTACTGTACCTGTTTTCTACAGTATATTCTATCACCTGTAATTAGCTCCCTTTTCATTGCCCTGCTCGTATGTCCGTACCGAGTAGTCCATTCCTAGTTTTTTTAATAATTAATCCACCTCTTGGATTCTAATAACGGGGCAGTACATTGATAGTTAGCAGCTAAACGCAGAATAATACGCAATGTCAGCAAAACATCTAATTGATTGACATACCTTGTCGCAGGCTCTTGGTGAAAATTATTTATATCTACATGTGAATGTGCGTGCAGCGTTGTGTTCTTGTGTTCGTCTTCCTTGTCCAGGAGCATTTTGATAAATTTGACTCACATGGAAAAGGCCACTAACATGACCAGTTTTATTTGCTACTAATCAATCATGAATTTCATAATTTCGATTGACACTAACTGATCTAAGTAGCACATAGTGCGTCTATGTGAAGTAGGTATGTCGATACCTCCGATATGTTGATTACTTGTGAGTAATGGCCCCATGTTGATATGTACAGATGAACAACTCTGTCACGTACTCGCCTACAAAAAATAGGTTATTTTTTGCGTGGATTAGAAAAAAAAAGGTTGATTTGATAAGCCACTGAATATCTTTCTCTGTTGGTCAGAATGTCAAATTTAAATGCCAAATACGTATGGGAACCGGTAGAAGAGTTAGTCGCTACTTATCACGTAATTCGAGTTTTCTTAAGTCAATGAGAGGCTGACAAATGGATCCTTGCGGCCTATTTGACTGGTGCCTTGTTGCCAACACAACTTGCTGAGAGTCTATAAAATTATTCCGGTGATACAATTAAAATACGAGTACAATAAATTTTGAAAAAAAATTAATAACAGCGTGGAATTGTAAAATTCGTATGAACTCCAGCAATTGCAAACTGCAAAATTCTTCTCTCCTATAGTATATCATTTGAAAGCCAGAATACAGTATTGAAATTAACTAACAAGCACATTTAGTTATTTCACTCTCTTTGGAAATTCTCAAATTTCTATGTCTTAAACATTCATATTCACATTAAATTGGTTCAAGTTGTATTACTCATAACTGTGGTCACACTTTGCTGTGGCATGCGTTCTACGCTATTATCGTGCTGTGACTTCCCCTAGTGGCAGTTTAGCTTCATTTAATCATGCTATTAATTACTTTTTTTGCTTGAATTAACTTAATCCATTTATTTTACATATCTATTTTATTTATTTATTCTCCTTGTGAGATTTTCGGTGTCTCATATATTTTTATTAATCAACAGGGTACTTGGATGAGAGAGATATGAAACAATACTCGATGGATTTGGTCATGTTTATCTCGGTGTTTTTTCTTTTATTAATCAGAACCAATGGGTCATCGCAGAAAATAACTAAGTCTATAAAGGTGTGTGTCCAGATTACTCTAACACTTCAACTTCACTCTGTTTTATTACGTTTACTCAGCAAGGCATCTTGTCCTATTATATTTATAGAGTGAAGATGGTGATATAATCGAGTGTTTTGATATCAAGAGACAACCCTCTCTTGAGAATGTGGTTATCGATAAGTACACAGCATTTGAGGTAACACTTCTAGTTTAGTTCTTCTACTGAACGCAGGTACTAGCACTCAGATGTCCTAAGCAAGTTGTCACAATATGTATAACGAATGACGTAGTATCAAAGTTTTTTTTTATATCTGAAGTACAGAAGTGTAAATTCATTAGAAAATAGAGTTCATTTATATAAAAAAAAACAACATTTTGTAATGGAAGGAAACTTAAATGTTTGTGTTTGTTTTGAAGCAGATGCAACCACGTATGTCTAATATGATCAATACAACCCATGCAACCGCAAACAAGGTGGTCCATCAAATATGGAAAAAGAGTGGGAATTGTCCGAATGGCACAATACCTGTTAGAAGGATGACAGGGAAATACAATGTCGAGCTAGAAGAGGGACAGCTCACCGCATGCAAAACAGAGGTTAGTGTACTCAGTACTACAATTTACGCCATCTCAGATAAATTTACATGTCCGAGTTTTAAAAAGGATAAATGTGCATGTGATGCGGTCTTATGTTTTACTACTAGTTTGCTGGAATTGAAACATATGAACCTATATACGGAGCAAGGGCGGACATAAATGTCTGGTCAATATATGTTGAGCCAAATGAGTGGAGCACCAGTTCAATTAATATCTACAATGAAAATGGGTCATACATTCAGTATGGTTGGATGGTAACGTTCCTCCAATATTCTTGGCATCATATTCTTACTTTTGTTATTATCATTACGGTCTTTTGTTTGGAAAGAAAAAAATGTTGAAAACCTATGTGTTAATATTTTTAGGTAAGTCCAACTTTATACGAGGATGGTGGTGAAACGAGACTGTTTATTCGCAGTGTGGTACATCCACAACCCTCTTCTCCAACATTATTCTCAAATCATATACTACGTGCTGAAATATATGCTCTCACATTCAGTGTACCGACCCACTGATATGTAAAAAGTATTAAGTTTAAGTACAAATTCATACCTATAATTGATTCCTAAGCACAACTATTATTTTGAACCATTTTTACATGGTAATTACTCTAGCCATTTAGTTTTTTGTCCATGATGTATTTTCACCGAGGAAAGTCTTGTATTGAGTACTGTGATGAAGTTGATATTGAGTCTAACGAGGGTACATGGTACTTCTACTTAGTTTATTCACCCCTGGGTGTAAAGAAAGTTCAAAACAATTTTGGCATATTGATACTTGTTGCAATGTATGTACGAATTTGCCTTGTATATTCATATAACTTTATGTGCAAAGTGCAAACTCATTAGCCAAGCCAAGACCTCGTCTGCTAATTATTATTAAAGGAATGGCGAGCATATATTTCTACAGGAGCATGTTTTTGCATTTTTCCGAAAACATGTATTTGGCCTTTAAGAATCACAAGAAAAATGTGTACTAGGAGTGTGTATCCACATATTATGCATAAATTGGTTTGGTATTGCATTTATGTTTACGAGTATACGAACACATGAGAGGTAACAAATTATTAGTTGTTTTCAATAAACATAATTTTGCTAATTTTCACTCCTCTGGTACTCATTGTTCAGGATCCATCTCGTGGTATTGATTGCTTCAATCTACAATGCAATGGGTTTGTTCAGATATCAAATGAGTATGCATTGGGTGCAGCCTTAACTCCTTTATCACGATTTGATGATGCACAATATGAGATTTCGCTCACACTATACAAGGTAATAAAAAAAGTTGAAGCAAAGTGTAGTAAGTAGTTTATATATTGGAGACTCTGGAGAATTAATCATCTAAGTTGGACTGTAAGTTGTTATTTTAGGTATAGAGAGAATATAAATGTTACAAAACCATGTCTAACTTTACAAAAAGTCGGTTTGTTTTTTAATGGAAAATGCTCGTTTACATTGCTGTTAAGTGAGACCCTCCAATCGTATGCCTAACAAATACTCTTCGCTATACTATTTTGAAGAATCGTGTTCATAACTAATTTACTTATGTGGATACTTTGATTTGTGTAATCTACATGAATTTTCATACGTAATGTTTTCTAAGAAAAATGTAATCAACAGTTGATATTAAAACAACAATGAGATTGCAATCTCGATGCGTTAAAATATATAGTCCCCATTTCTCAAACAAAATGCATTGCAATGTTAAATTTTCTGTGTCCGAGTTTTCATAACCATCTGTGTGAATAAAAAAAGGGGGGGGGGGGGGGGTCCTCCAGAAGGTGTCGTTTCGTGGTAGTACATTTCTTAAAACTTGGTATAATCTTGTGAATCTACTCTTTTCCCTGTATCTGCTCATGTGAATTAACTAACACAAGCTAGCTAGCTACCAGGATGAAACAACTGGGAGATGGTGTGCCATGTACGGGGACAGATTGCTGGGGTACTGGCTGCCGGAGCAGCTTCCCGAGTTTGGGCGTGGTGTGGCGGCATTTTGGGGCGGCCAACTCTGCAACAAGAACATGGGTAATAAGTATACGACGACTGAAATGGGGAGCAGCCGTCTACCGTCGGATGGTTGGGGCCTGAGTGCCTACGTCCATGGCTTGGAGGTGATGGACATGGGTGAAAGGTGGCGTAGGCCACAAGATGTGCATTCCAACCTCAGCTCCGACTGCTACAAGGTGAAGACGTTCGAGCCCACGGACGGCAAGCTGTCTGCTTACTTTGGAGGAACGGCTAGCCTTCAGTGCTGCGGCGTCTCCTGCGAGTGAGACAATTCAAGTAGACAAAGCTTTCATTTGCTAGCTGGGTTTTGTTTCCGACATCACGATTAATCCTGATGTGTTAATATTGAATTGCTATGTATACGTCAGTTAAGTTGCCACACTAGAACAGAGCATCTCATCACATACATTCGAGAAGGCTAATCGCCTACAAACATAGAGCTTAATTTTTTATGTGGGAGGCACGTTACAAATATGGATGTTGGTCCGTGTCCATTAATTGTGAGTCACAATGTCCACGGTTTTCTTTGGAAAATTGTCACACCAGTATGCATCTTCATGTGGAAAGCATGAACATCATGCAAAGATGCCTGGAGTACTGATGCAACTGAAAGCAGCGAGCAGGTCGATCATGTAAAGATGAGCACACTGTATAGAACAACTTAATTTATTGCGTTCTAACTCTTGCATTTTGTTTGCAGGCTGGTATAAATAGAAGACCGTACCTTTGTAATCTCTAACTCACCCGACATTACATTTCGTTGGACATAGAAAGATGAATTTCCTAGGAACTACAATTTCCATACTGTTGCTGGTCGTTGTGGCATCAGAGTCACGTCCAGTACTCAAGTTTGACGATGAGGAGGATGGCGAAAAACATTTGCCACCAGGAGCAGGTAGCTGCTATTTGACATAAAACCAAACATTATTTTCTTGATTCCTTAATCCAGAGAGAGAGCTAATGCCTTTCCATTTGCATCAGGTCCATTTTTATCTGGAAAGAAGGTCCCCCTAGTTCAGCTTGGGAAGCCAGCGAAGCAAGTGACGACACTGGACCTCATTTCCCATGATCTTGCCCGAAGAAACCGTCTTCTCGGGGCGGCCCTGCTCTCCACATCCGCTGCGGCGAGTATCACCGCTAACGACCGCACAACTGAACTCGATCAGTTCACTGCAATCCTTTGGTTTGGGGACCCAATGAGACCTCAGAAGGTGATGTTCGACACAAGCAGCGACCTCAGCTGGATCCGTTGCGACTGGAAGGACAATAAGACCGGTGAAGGAGCACGCTATGCCCCATATGATTCCAAGAGCGCCCAGCTAACGACCTGCGGATCACCGACATGCTATGAGGCTGGGGGATACTGTGTAAGCAACGCCGACAATTACTGTTCTTTCTCCACGAGCAGCTACATGGACATGTCAAGCACAAACGGTACCGTGCTTACTGACACCCTAACCCTGGCTCCTAGTGTCTCAGTCAACAATTTCATCTTTGGATGTGCTAGAAGCGATCCCAAAGACAACTTTGGTGGCGCCGATGGGTTGATTGGGCTAGGACGTGGGGCAACGTCTCTAGTACAGCAAATCCATCCCACCCGGCAGAATGGTTTTTCCTACTGCATCCCATCCACAAATGATAACAAGAAGGGGTTCATCACTTTTGGTAGGATGGATGAGCCATCCCCCAACATTTCGTTCACTAAGATGTTCAGACATAGGACCCACACATCTTGGTATTTTGTCGATTTAGTTGGCATTTACATCGGCGACAAGGGTATACCCATGCCAGCGGAGCAACAAACATTTGTGGACTCCGGTACAACGTTTACCTACATCCCTCCTGAGGTTCACGCCAGGCTAACCATGATATTCCGGCAGGAGTTTGAGGAGTATCTTATTCCAGATACCGCTGATAGATTCGGTGGCTGCTTCAACTTCACTGACGCCCCTGAAAGGGTCTACATACCCCAAGTAACCTTCAGCTTCAACGACGGCGCCGAGTTCAACCTTGGAATCGACGGCACCATCTACAAACCGGTGGAGCATGAGCGCATCTCTTGCCTGGCGTTCCAGCCCCAAGAGGGCATATCCATGATAGGCAGGCTTGCACAACAGTCTATAGAGGTTGTATATGATACTAACAATTCCAAATTAGGCTTTGGAGTTATCAGAAATTGTTGAGCATTGTTTGTTATTATTGTTAAACTGTAATATGATTTCTGATAAATAAAGATCAAGTTTGTACTATTTCTTTTTGGAGAATTGTTGTCCTTATTTTCTTATTGTTTCTTTTGTTAAAAACACCAGAATTAAGAAGTTGCGACTTTTGTTAAAAACACCAGAAATGAAACATTCGACTTGCTGGGGAATTCACTTGCTGCATCAATTATGGCCACCTCTGGATAAAGAAGACACTTGTGTTTTTTTTTTTTTAAGGGAAGACAGTTGTACTATTAATGCTTGGTGGTGCTGAGAAGAATTTGAAAGATGGAGCTCACTTGAGAGGGTTAGTGATTAACTGATTATACATTAGATCATTGCTGTTATATGATTTCATTGGTTGCTGAGAACGTAAAAGCATATGTATGCTGAGATCATAAAACTTCAAACACAAACATGATAATAGAACTTTAATAATAAAGCATAGCAATCACTTTGCATCATGAAGAGTATCTTAAATAAAGTATCATGTATAATAATGCAAAGAAAGATAAACGTTTGTTTCAAGTATAGAGAAAACATGGCAAAGTGGTATTTCGCCAGTCCTTGAGAGTGAGACAAAACATTAATGGCAGGACACTTTCAAAGTTCAAGAGGAAGACTACAACAAATAATATCACATCATGAAGTAATTATTGATGTTTATGGGACAAATGCACATAGAACTCAGAATTACAAAAATGCTCTCTCAATTGTGCATAAAGTTAGAAGATGGAGACTCAACATAAAAGTAAAAGAAAGACTCTTCGCAGAGGGAAACTGGGATCACTCATGTGCTAGAGCTTTTTATTTTATTAACCAGAGGTATTAAAAGTTCGACATTGTGGATGAATATCTATATTTTTTTAGGAGAGGTGTATGCTAATGTCAACGAATGGTAAACAGATAATACAGTACGTCACAAGCCAACTGGATTCACAAGAGCGGCTCCCATGGTGAAGGAAGCAACTGGTGTAGAAGGTCATCCCTCTTTCCCTTTTGTTTACACAATTATACTTTGACTGATAAATCAGGGGCAAAAATAGTGAAAAGAATTTGTTTGTATTAATTTGGGGCTGGGCACCCTGCTGCCAGCTCTTCTATCATTTGGATAAGCGGATGAGGCCACTAGTCCAGGGTGTGAAATCCAATCAACAAGTGAGATAAAGATTCTCTATTGACGTCCTCATGAGGAAAAACAAAAACACAAAGCAGGAGTAATTTTGAAGGTTTTAAATGTAACACATGAGCAATTTACTTGGAGTGGAAGTTAAATACCACATGTAGGTATGGTGTACACAATGAGAAAACTTTGGTTTAAGGAGTTTGGATACACGAGTAGAATTCCATACTCAGTACAGGTGGAGGCAAGCAAAAGACTGGGAGTGACAAATCAAGAGAGCATAAGAGCCATAATCATGCACATCGACATAAGCATCATTAATTAAAGCATAAGCGGTATCAAAAGTTCAAAAACTAAGTGGTCATGGAGTCTATTCGTGACTGGTTTGTAGTTATAAACATGGTGTAAGCATGTGCCAAGTCAACTAAATAAAACATTCGAAAGAGAATACCATATATTGATGCTTTACTATGACAAGAACAACTCATGAATCTTTCAAGACATATTAAACGCTCTCAGCTATTTAAGACTATTCATGCTACTCAATAACCATAAGGCTTTAAAACTAAAATAACATTTAGCATGGCATGAAAAAGTTCTAGCCACAGTCTATACAAGCTTCTACTAGTACTGTTATAAATTCTACATCAAGCAGCAGTTTTCTTTTCCCAACAAGCACCATACAAGATATTTTTTAACAAAAATACTCCTTATTATACAGCAAGCAAACATGAGAGTACTCATATAATACTACTAAATCTAACAACTCTGATAAGAGATGCATGCGAAACAGGAGCTAAATAAATATAGCAGTCAAACAGAGACTAAGAATACAACGCATTCTCATGAAAAAGCGGAGCGTGTCACTCTCCAATAAAAGAATGTTGGGGTCCAACCAAGCTTATTATGAAAATAAAAACAAACTAAAAACAAAAATAAAAGATGCTCCAAGTAAAGCACATAAGGTGTGACCTAATAAAAATATAGTTTCACTAGAAGTGACCTGATAATTTGTCGATGAAGAAGGGGATGCCTTGGGCATCCCCAAGCTTATAAGCTTGAGTCTTCTTGGAATTTACTGGGATGTACCACCGGGGAACCCCAAGCTTAGGCTTTTCACTCTCCTTGATTACATCACATCATCCTCTTCTCTTGATCCTTGAAAACTTCCTTCACAACAAAATTCTCACAATCTTCATTAGCAACGTTAGTGCAATCGAAATAGTAAACTCACATGGTTCAGTTTCAACACAATACTAGAACTCAAAAACACATTAGCTAATGTCACAACTTCTTTTAAAACTCTTTTTTCTCAAAAGAACACCAAAAAAAGAGATTAAGATGCAAATGCAATTATTGACAAAAATGTGCTTTTGATGGCAAAGATTTCACTCCGGGGTGTGGGCCGCTTCACCGGCATCCACTTCTCTCTCGTATGTTTACACGCGCTTATAGGCTGAAACTCCCGTATTGGACGAAACGTCGTGAATCTTCCGAAGAGGTGGGTTCTACCTTGTTGTTTTATGTTTGTATGGCCTACCCTAACACAACCAAGCAACTAGTTCCACGTTGCTACCCCCTTTCGACGCCGTTACCGCGTGTTTCCGTATAAGTCCGGTATTTCTCCAGCGGGTCTAGGGTTTCACCGGAGGGGGGGCTCCGGATCTTCTGGACCCCAACACAAGCAAGGTGGTGCCATAGCATGTTATTATAGGTGTGTTGTGTGATTTTGATGGCAAAGATTTCACTCCGGGGTGTGGGCCGCTTCACCGGTATCCACTTCTCTCTCGTGAGTTTACACGCGCTTATAGGCTGAAACTCCCGTATCGGACGAAACGTCGTGAATCTTCCGAAGAGGTGGGTTCTACCTTGTTGTTTTATGTTTGTATGGCCTACCCTAACACAACCAAGCAACTAGTTCCACATTGCTACCCCCTTTCGATGCCGTTACCGCGTGTTTCCGTATAAGTCCGGTATTTATAAAGCCCAAGGGAACGGTCTCCTCCCTGACACGACCAGGCCTTTGGTTTGGGGACCCAACGAGACCTCACAAGGTGATGTCCTACACAAGAAGCGACCTCAGCTGGGTCCGTTGCGAATGGAAAAACCGGTGGATTTATAATAACTTTGAAGGGATTTAGTGTAAGAAAAGATGATCTCAGGTACATGGGTGGTACCGACATTGTGGTCCGGAGGCGTTTTGTTGCTCTAGGAAATACTTTGAAGCATCTGATCAGAAAAGCGAGTCACGGCCGCTCCCCCGATGTGGGTGTAAGGCTGAGCTTGAGATTGAGAGAAATGCTGACACAAGTCTGTTGTTTGTTAGGAACTTTGTTGACAGCCATAATCATCCACTGCTTAAGTCTGACGAGGTATGTTTTTTTACTGTCTCGTTGTCAGCTGAATGATGCGCAGAAAGCCAATGCCATTGATTATGGAATTGGTGGTCTTCGCCCATATGAAATCATGGAAGCCATTGAGAAGGGCCATAGAGGTTTTGACAGTGACGGGTTTGTTTCTCGGGAGTTGTACAATTTCTTTGCCACGTAACAAAAAAAAGAATCTTAGGCAGCGATGCTGAATTTATGCTCAATCATATGAGAGCTCAGGTGGACCCATATAGCGAGTAAAGCACATAAGGTGTGACCTAATAAAAATATAGTTTCACTAGAAGTGACCTGATAATTTGTCGATGAAGAAGGGGATGCCTTGGGCATCCCCAATCTTATAAGCTTGAGTCTTCTTGGAATTTACTGGGATGTACCACCGGGGAACCCCAAGCTTAGGCTTTTCACTCTCCTTGATTACATCACATCATCCTCTTCTCTTGATCCTTGAAAACTTCCTTCACAACAAAATTCTCACAATCTTCATTAGCAACGTTAGTGCAATCGAAATAATAAACTCACATGGTTCAGGTTCAACACAATACTAGAACTCAAAAACACATTAGCTAATGTCACAACTTCTTTTAGAACTCTTTTTTCTCAAAAGAACACCAAAAGAAAGAGATTAAGATGCAAATGCAGTTATTGACAGAAATGTGCAAAACAGAACATATCGATTTTTTTCGAAAATATTTTTTGAATTTTCTATGATTTTATACGTAATTAACAATGGATAACAGAAATCTGTTTCCTGCGCAGAAATCCGAAATATAGTGTCAACTTTCCACTAGAGGCTTTACTTGGCTCAACAAAAAACACACACACACAAAATACAGCAGGGTTGCTAAGGAAATAGACAACACCCAGGTGCAAATCACACCAAATAAAACAAAGGAAAATAGAATGAAAAGAGAGAAATAAACCGGGTTGTCTCCCGGTAGCGCTGTTCTTTAAAGCCTTTCAACTAGGCATAGAAAGGTGGAATCAAGTAGATGCTCACATAAGAAGTATGAATTGAAGCAAAAGAGAGCATCAAGAATCAAGTATAAAACAAATTTAAGTCTAACCCACTTCCTATGCATAGTAATTTTGTAAAGAAATAAATCAAAGAAGCTCAAACTCGAGATCATGGGAAGGTAGAACAACAACAACTTCAAAACTTTCAACAAAAAGAGAGGTATTTTAGTAACATGAAAATTCCTACAACCATATTTTCCTCTCTCATAATAATTTTCAGTAGCATCATGAACAAACTCAACAACATAATTATCACATAAAGCATGTTTGTCATGGTCTAAAAGCACATAATTCATATCAAGCTAAAAACAGTGGGATCAAAATTTAAAATCAAATCTTCTTTTCCCCCACTTTTAGCAATAGCAAAACAAGATAATTGGTCACCTTTAAAAGGTATAGGACACATTATAACAATCATATTTTCAGTATCATTATGAGTTATAACATCAAGTAACATAGGACCATCATCAAGAGCATTATCATAAGATTTATCCAAGTAGCATGGATTATCATAAATAACAGTAGCAATATCATTCTCACAAGTTTCATTCATAGTAGTATCAAGGTCACAAGTATAGCAAATATCAGTTTCATCAAATAATGTATGAGTTAAAGAGTTACTATCATTGGGAGGTTGACATGGGTTCCATTCTTCCTCCTCTTGATCATCACTCTCCTCTTCCTTTTCATCCAATAAGCTTCCAGATTCAGCAATTTCTTCTTCCATAGGCTCCTGTAAGGTATTAGTCTCTTCCTTAGGTTGAGAGCATTTATTAAGATATTCCATTATGTAGTAATTATGATCCTTGTAATTATCAAAGCAATATTCAAGTATAGCATAAATCTTGTATTTATAAGGTGCATCATCAATACTTTCAAGTAAATAAACAATTTCGAATGCACCCTTCCAAGCAATAAATTCTTCAATTTGTTCCACATCATATAATTCATAATTTCCCTTAACATAAGAAGATATGGTAACATTATCATTATACTCACATTGAAAAGGGAGGTGTTTACATCTCCTACAGCAACAAGATTTATCAAAGCAATAAGTAACATTATAAGTAGAGCACAAGTTTTTAGCATAGTCATGCAATTTATTAACTTGCTCCCATAAGTGTATCCCTTTTTGTGACAAGCGGTGTTCCTTATAATGTTTTGGTTGTTCATCCGTGAACCCACCTTGCCTAAAAGATCTAGTTTTAAAGACATGAAACATTGATAGCAAGCATGATAAAGCAAAAATAACAACTAGAATAAGGACAATTTTTGTTTGAATGCTTCACCTGAAAAATACTTGAGTTGCTTTCTATGCTATAAAGTAAACTATTTTTTTGTGTTTTTAATATAGAGAAGAAAAAAAATACAAAAATAAAAACAAGACAATAAACAAAATAAAGAGGTTGAGAGTGAGAGACTCTCCTTTCCAGAAGACTTCTTCCTCCCCAGCAACGGCGCCAGAAAATCTTTGCTACGCTTTGATGGTGCCTTGACGGGGAGGTTTCTTAATGATGATTAAGTCCCCGGCAACGGCGCCAGAAAATATCCTTGATGCTTGCGTTGGGAAACCCAAGAGGAGAGTGTGATGAGCATAGTGGTAGGAATTTTCCCCTTAGTTAAGAACGAGGGTTATCAATCCAGTAGGAGAAAGAGGACCTTCGGAAGGTTGATGCCACTGACGGTGGTGCTGGCGCTTCACCGATGTCAGCAACAACGTGGAACCTGCACACACCACAACCAAAATAGTTTGCCCCAACGGTACAGTGAGGTTGTCAATCTCACCGGTCTTGGTGAAAACAAAAATTAGATGTATAGTGTGGAAAATGATGTATGCTTGCAGTAAGTAAAGAGAGCAGGAAATTGTTGTGGTTTGTTTAACAGTGTGGAAAATGGACCGGGGTTCATAGGTTCACTAGTGGTGTCTCTCCATAAAAATAACATGCTGGGTGAACAAATTACAGCTGGGCAATTGACAAATAAAGGTTGCACCATAGTGCATATTATAACATGATGACTACTATGATATTTAGTGCGGGCATTACAACAAAATACATAGACCGAAAATCCATCTGTATCTATGACTAATAATCCACCCTCAGGTTATCATCCGAACCCCCTTAGGTATTAAGTTGCAAGCAACAGATAATCGCATTAAGCAATGTGTGTAATGTAAGCAATGATTATACACGCGGACACTGTCACCGCTGTTTTCTCCCTAGTGGCAATAGCACATCCTCCCCCCGTCACGTTTCTGTCACTCGAGCACAGGCGAAAAGGAGGCATGAACCCACTATCTAGCATAAATACTCCCTCTTGGAGTCACTAGCAACTAATTGGCCAGAGCAACCACTAGCAACAGAAAGCATGCAAGATCAAAAATAACATATGCAATAAAGACTATAATCAACTTGGCATAAGGTCAATATTCATCGGATCCCAGCAAACACAGCATATAGAATTACATAAGATCAATCCTGATCATGATAGGCGGCTCACGAGATTTAAACATGGATGCATATGAGGAGGAGACAACCATCTAGCTACCGCTATGGACCCGTAGTCCAGATATGAACTACTCACGCATCACTGCGGAGGCAGGCATGGTGATGTAGAAGCCTCCGATGATGATTTCCTCTCTGACAGGGTGTTGGAAAACGGCTCTAGAACCCTCCTGATCTAGGGTTGACCACGACGGCGGCTGCAGAACTTTTTCGGGATTTTTGATCAGGTGCCTAGGGTTTTGCATCCGGGGGGAATAAATAGGCGAAAGGGCAGAGGCGGTGGAGGCCAGGGGGCCCCACAACCATAGCTGGCATGGCCAGGGGGACCCGCACCATCCTATGGTGTGGCCCCCATGTTGCCCGTCTTCGGCCCCTCTTCGGTGTTCTGGATGCTTCCGGGGAAAATAGGCACTTCGGGCTTTGTGGGGTCCAATTCCGAGAATGTATCCAGAACAAATTTTCTGAAACAAAAAACAGCATAAAACAGGGAACTGACGCTTGGCATCTTGTTAATAGGTTAGTCCCGGAAAACATATGAAAATTCTATAAATAAGGGAGAAAATATGTAGCAATTGGCATAATATGATCATGGAACATCAGAAATTAGGGATACGTTTATGACGTATCATGCGTCGCGCCAGATTCTGGCTAGTTACATACAACACGAAGATTGTAGAAATACTAGAGGGTTACTAAAATCTAATAGTGCATACTACCTGTAAAAAAAATAGTGCATGCTAGTTCATATCTTAACCTAGAACCGGATACGAATATACATGAATGCGAATAATGACGAATGCTTCATTAAGATCATCACCGTGTTTATTACTATTATAAATACAATAGCAATAAAGATGGAGGCGTTGGTGGAGATGGAGATGGCAATGGTGTCTGACGGGCACGACCTAAGGCCGGCAACCAGAGCCTCCTTCTATTAAAACAAAATACATCCTCTTATTCAATTCATGAAATACTAGGGTTCATCTATTTCCACAAAAAATCTACCTACTTGGGGGAAAAGACCTAATGAATAGCATGCTAATGCGAATGAATGATTAAACTAATATATAAAGGAATCCTCAATAGAGTTGGCATTGCAACAAACTGGGCGGAGGAATCAACAAAAACGGTGTAGATGAAGGCGTTGATGGAGATAGATGTAGTGCCCTCCTTGTCCCAAGCCTTGTCGTCCTCTCCCGTGGATAGTGTGGTGGTGTTGGAACTATGGAGATTGAGGTGGCATGGCAACGACGTCATTGAATCATCACGATTACTTCCCATCGCCATAAATATTTCTGCCCATCATGATCGTGATATGTTGATTTTAAGGCGACGGTTGAAACAACCTGAGCACATTATAAGGAGGAAAAGTTACCTTATCGAGGCACATGTGTACTAGATGAAGTTGCTCGTAGAATTGTTGAAGGCTACGTGGCCAGAGCTGATATGTGACAAGGAAAAGAGAGTTCATGGGGCTCATTGATTTATTTTACTATTTTCTTCAAGAGCAACGTTTGGGTGCATGATGGCATTGAATATTCTACGCATATTCTCCTTGAAGCTTTAATCGTCTTCTCAGCCGTTATTGTAGATCATTTTTTACTTTTAAATTTCGATGATTCATTAGAATCATTCGAGAACCCGATGACTCAAATTCATTTTGAGAAAAAAGTATGCACAATAGTGGGAGGGTGGGGGTGGATGGGTTGTACCTAGAGCAGGAGAGGAAGACAGTGGGCTTGCTAACATCGCTAGTTGTGACGGCGCCGATGAAGCCCAACAGCGAGAGTACGACCCCTCGGCGCGCCCACGCCCTCGCGCCATTATAGGACGGCGATGGTGGGGAAGGCATTGTGGTGAGTTTGGGGCCGCGGAGAAAAAGTGGCATGGAGGTGGCGTGACGATGATCCGCCAACTTTTCCCGTCGACGTGGGGAGAAGGGGAAGAGCAGAGGGGGAAACCCCTATTGATCATGAGTTCGACAGCAGCCCCATTGGCTGCCATGTGGGCCCTCTATTTATACCTTAGTTTATTAAAATAAAAGATCTAGCACATGAGTGATCCATATTTCCCTCTGTGAAGGGCCTATCTTTTCTATTTATGTTGAGTCAGTAAACCCATTTTCTTATGTCTTAAGCAAGCATTTGAATTGTTGTGATTCATCCAACTACATGTTGATTTACTCAATCATGTGTATTATTCTTCCTTGTTTCTATAAATGCTTTTATCTGTTTGAATACCACTTAGGAAGTTACGAATTTTTGCAAAGAGACCGTTATAATTGAGCATGATAAACTCTGCAATATAGCTCTAGTATAAAGACTCTGATCGAAAGATGAGTACACTATTAATTGTTCTTTGACCAAGAACGAAGTTTGCCTTTACCAATTTTCATTTACTTTTTGCACCATTGTTGTTCCTCTGCTTGTTACAAGTTTAATTATATGAGAGGAAGTTGCTATCTAAAATGACTTGTTTTTTGTTATATGTGATACCTCTTGTTCGTATTTCTTTTACCGACACCTCACTCCATAAACATGTGGTCATGTTTACTGAGTTAAGTTTCGCTTGGTGACAAACAAGGTCTAAGCTTGGGGGAGTTGATACGTCCATTTTACACCACTGTTTTATATTGTTATTTTCTGCTATTCATCGATATATTTCATGTTATGATGCATTAATTATGTTATTTTGTTTTGCATATTTCATAATTTTTGGAGAATAAACACCGGGATCAGAAATCTGATGGAAAAAGCAACATCGAGATACCATGTTTCAGAAAATCAGAAGAAGAGGGGGGACACTGGAGGTGTCTTAGAAGTTCAGAGGAGGACTCCAGCCAGAAGGGGAGCCAGAGGGGGCCACCATGGGCCCACACCATGAGGTGGCGCGCCCCTGGCCGCACCGCCAGGTGGTGTGGCCACCCTGGCCCGCCTCTGGTCGACATCTTTCGCGTACTTGACCCCAGGGAACCCTAAGCCCTAGAACATCATCGAAGAATTATTCCGCCGCCGCCTCGGGGCGGAAAACACCCGAGAGAGACTCTCTCGTGGGGAGAAATATGCCGAGGAAATTCCTCTCCGGAGAGGGGAAATCATTGTCATCGTCACCGTCATCACTCCGGGCATCATCAAGATTGTCATCATCATCATCACCATCACCCTCATCATCCACTATCATCCCGCTGTAAGGGCCTCTATCGTTGTTTTACATTAGATATCTCTCCCGGTGTGGATTACTTGTTAGTAGTTGATGCTTGTGAGATTTATCGATGTTAGCACTTTTTGACCAGATTGTTATTATCCATTATATCACCTATGATTATGATCCATATGATGTCTTGTGAGTAGTTCGTTTAGTTCTTGAGGACATGGGAGAAGTCATGATGTTAGTAGTGAAGTTATATTGAAGTAATATCTCGTGGTTCGGTATTTAAGTTGTGCTGCTATTGTTCTAGTGGTGTCATGTGAACATCGACTACATGATACTTCACCTTTATGGGACTAGGAGAATGCATTGTGTATTTGTCTACTAATTGTGGGGTTGCCGGAGTGACAGAAACCTAAACCCACGTTAGGAAACCAATGCACGAGGCATCGTAGAATCCCGGAGTTTTAAGGCTGTGGTTAGATTTATCTTAATTACTTTCTTGTATTTGCGGATGCTTGCGAGGGGTATAATCCCAAGTATGTATTAGTCCTAGTTGGGCGGTGCATTAGCATAGGTTCACCCACACAACACTTCACGAACCAATGGATATTAATCAACTGTAACGAAGAGAAAGCACTTGACGAAATTCCCATGTGTCCTCGAGAACGTTTGGTAGTCATAAGTAACACAACCGGCTTGTCCTTTGCTCTAAAAAGGGTTGGTCCACTCGCTGCAATATTATTTACTGCTCTTTATTTACTCGCACGTTATTTATCTGCTATATTCAAAACAACCAAAAACCCGTTTACTAGTGTTTATAGTGAATTCTCTATCCAAAATGCTTGTCAACACCTTCTGCTCCTCGTTGGGTTCGACACTCTTATTTATCGAAAATACTGCGATACACCCCCTATACTTGTGGGTCATCAAAGGTCTACACGGATTCCAATTTTGCCGGCGATCAAGATGATAGGAAGTCTACTTCTGGGGCTTGCCAATTTCTTGGTAGGTCCTTGATGAGTTGGTCTTCCAAGAAGCAAAATTGCATATCTCTCTCCACCGTAGAAGCCGAGTACGTGGAAGCAGCAAGTGCTTGCACCCAATTGCTATGGATGAGGCAACCCTCAAAGAGTATGATGTTCACTTGGATAAGGTGCCTCTCATGTGTGACAATGAAAGTGCCATCAAGATCGCCTACAACCCCGTGCAACACACAAGGATGAAGCATATTGAGATTCGTCATCATTTCATACGGGATCATGTGGAAAGAGGTGATATTGATCTAGCATATGTTCCCACCAAGGATAATCTCGCGGACATCTTCACGAAGCCACTTGATAATGCAAGATTCATGCTCTTGAGGAATGAGCTAAATATCATTGATTCTAGGAGTTTGACTTGAAGATCGTGCACACACCCCTATAGTTGATTCGTGTTTGGGTTTAGGTGTAGGCATGGACATAGGGGGAGTGTTATCCTAACACATTGGGTTCTCCCTCCCCCCCATTATGCCGAAACAAAAAATTCATTGGTATCTCTCTTTTTCTAATGTTGAATTGTGAGCTTCATTGTCGAGAATTGGCAATGTACCCAAGATATATCTTCACGGTGGCATACCATGTTCTCTTACATGGTGGCTTAGGCCACCAACCTCTTCCTTTGAAGATTTGGTTCTTATTTGGTGTTATTTTGACTTGTTGAGTGTTGTTTGCCTCTTTGGAAAACATACTCAAAAAATTTGGTGTTCAAAGGTTTGTTCTTGCTTTCCTTGAGTATGAAGTTCCATCCCTGCTGTTGCTTTTCTATCCCAAGCCAAAATATTCCCAAGAGCCAAGTTTACCTAGCCTCATACATGTCCTGTCCATTTTCTGGGATTTCTTGGAGTGTGGTCCGGAGACTCCGTTTTGTCACACCGGAATCTCCGGTCTGTCCGGAGACTCCGGTGTTAAGTCCGGAGACTCCGGTCTGGGGGTTCAGCAGTATAAAAAGGGGATCAGGGGAGTTAGGGTTTTCATTCCCACACTTCGCCGGCCCCCAACTGCCTGTTGCACCGCCGCCGCCTCCAATGGTCCTTTCCGGTCGGTTTCCACTGCCGAATCCGCTCCTGAGGTCTTCCCTCGACTCCCCCTCGCATTTCCCCTCTGTGAGGTCCTCCATGGCCGACATGGGCGGCAAGGGTACCCCCTCTCCCCTCCTTTTCTTGCTTTTCATCTAGATTTTGCTCCAGATGCTTGTTTTGGGCGAGATGGTACCTTATATTTGTTTTTAGAACCACCCTAGGCTGTTCCCCCCAGTAGAAATCATCTAGAAACTATTTAGAGCAAGTTTTGGTGAATCCACATCTCAGATCCGAGAACAGTCCGGAGACTCCAATGTCAGCCCAAAGATTCCGGTCTGCCAGACCGGAGACTTTAGGGTGGATTCTCCAAAACTTGCCCAGATGCTTCTTTTTTATTTCCTCCTCCACTTTTGGACATGTATGCTCATTTTTTCTGCTCTCTGGTTTTGTGTTTGGTTGTGTGTGTTTTCAGGAAAAGGAAGGTCAAAGTCACCCGCCTCAAATCCTCATGTCAAACCTAGGAAGTACCGTACCCACTCACACAACTATCCTGTCATTGATCCGGATACTGGGAGAGTTGGTCAGAGGAGGACCTTTGAGGATGAGCGTCGTCAAACTGATGCTGTCCAAGAAAGGCAGAGGCGTGAACTAGAAAAGAAGGCCAAGTACGATAGGATTACCACTGTGGTATCTATGAGCAAGAGGGAGTGCAGGATTATGAGGGCCAGACCATTCTTCACCATTGCCCGCACTTCTGAGAGTTCTCACTACTGGAGGATGGAGTCCGAGTTGATTCAGAGGGAGATCTATGCCAAGCTGAGGCAGCCTGTTTGTCCACAACGGGTTCTTGACTTGGATGCTCTGGGCAGTTCTGAGTACTTTGAGGAGGGTGTGTGGATCACGAAGAAGCTAGGACTTGAGCATCTGGTTGGCATTCAACAGAATTATAATGTCTCGGCCGTTCAGCAGTTCTTTGCCACTGTCACATTTGGAGATGCCGATGATGTTCCTCTTACTTGGATGACCTGGCCGAGTGCCGAAGAGTCGTATCAACAAATCACTCGGGTGATCCGGAAGGGTTTCGAGTAGAGGAATGATGTACGCGCTGGTAGTCTCAGCGGCTAACAAGGAGGCAATATTTACCCAGGTTCGGGGCCCTCGTCGAGGTAAAACCCTTACTCCTGCTTGTCTGATCTGTATTATGACGAGATAGTCGAGATGTTTACAATGGCGATGCCATGGTGAGGCGCACGGGGTATCCCGTGTATTGCCTAGTCTAGTTGTGGCTTGTATCTTCCTCTCTCTAGATTGGATCCATTTTTCTCTCCTCCCTCCTGGCTTTATATATGCAGCCAGGAGGGGGTTACATGAGTCCTAGTAGATTACGTATAGGAGTTCTTCTCTTGACCCGCAAGTCTTGCGGGTGGGCTTCTGTTGGGCCTTCTAGAACTGCGGGATATCACCTGTCTTTGGGCCTAGGTCTTGGGCCTTGGACCGGGTAGGCTCACCCGATAGGTCCAGGAACCATCCCCATGTCAGTAGCCCCCGAGTGTTTAGTCGACTGAGAATCAGTCGGGTGGGCACTCAGAGTCCGTTCTTCATTTCTTTGATTGGTTATTCAATCGTCTGGTTTTGAGGGTGTATACCCTGTGCGCGATGTACTTTCCCATACCCGAGTATCGAGTGGTAAATGTGACTGGTGTTGGCTGTTTTCGCAGAAGGATGTGGCTCAGTCGCTTGGCTCTCCCGAAAGATCAGGGCCAATTAATTGCATCTAGGGCAAAAACGGTTCTGGCCTACACGAATTTGAGACCTCTGACTCGAAATCCGGCGAGGTGATAGTTGTGACTGGGCGTGGAGGTCTTACCGAGTCGAACTTAACCTAAAGGGGTACCCCGCGCGTCCGCTAGGATTTTTCTTCGTGTTGTTGACACGGGAAATTTACCGGAGGACGCAGCTTGAGTGCGATTCCAGGCCCAAAAGAGAGATCCTTGGGTCTTACCTTCGTACTCGAAAGAATATGGCATCCGGATGTGCCTAGTCGGCCGAAAGATCGAGGATAAGGATGTGTAAATACATCGTGTGGTAGAGTTGTGGGAGCCGCACACTCGCTATTTTACCTTAATCATGTTTTTGCGATTCTTCGGGTGAAGAGATATTCCTTCTTTTTGATCTTGTGCGAAAGAGATTTCGCGTTATGAAGTTTATACGAAAGAAATTTCGTCTTGACGTGCCCATACGAAAGAGATTTCGTGTCGGGGTGCTTATGCGAAAGAAGTTTCACGTCTTTGATGTGTCCATACGAAAGAGATTTCGTGTCAGGGTGCTTATGCGAAAGAAATTTTCGCGTCTTTCATGTGCCCATACGAAAGAGATTTCGTGTCAGGGTGTCCATGCGAAAGAAATTTCTCTTTTTGATGCTCATACGAAAGAAATTTCGTGTAATGAGGTGTGCAATGACGTCACCGCGCACTTCGCCTGCTCCCGATGGGACGTGACGTTGTGGGGCAGGGCACGTAGGGCCCGTCGTGTCAGCTTTTGACCGAAAGCGTGCCGTCGTGCGCCCGTTTTTTCGCATGACGTAATTACGCGGTGGAGATGTATTCAACACGGCGGATAGAGTCGACGCGGTGGAGGTGTACTCAACACGACAGAGGGAGTCGACGCGGTGGAGATGTACTCGACACGGCGGACAGAGTCGACGCGGTGGAGGTGTACCCAACACGGCGGACGGAGTCGACGAGGAAGTCGTGTAGTCGACGAGGCGGACGGTGTCGACATGGTGGAGATCGTGTAGTTGACGCGGACGTGGAGGGGTCGCACGACGACGTGGAAGTCGTGTAGTTGACGCGGAAGCTCAGCCACAGTCCACACAAGAGGATGGACCCGAAAAGTCTTCAAGATTTTCTGATTTCGCGAATTGGCCCATGTTACCGTATGCGTCTCGTCGAGACGGACAAGTTTGATGTTTTGCTTTTCTTCATCCGAGTTAATATGCGGTTTGTACGACCACAATAAGAAACTGGATGAAGAAATCTGACAGAGCTCATCAGGTAGGCGGCCAGCGTTGATGCTTCCGACGCGGTAGTACGTCGAGTGCGCGTGTAGTGCTCGTCGGTTGTGCGACCAACACTCATTGGGTGCACAGCCAGCGCTCCCGATGGAAGTAGCCCCCGAGTCTATGTGCGATTATTTGTAATCAGGCATAGACTCAAAGATCTTCGGAGGATTGTGTCGACTCCGAGCGGAGGATATGTGTCGACTGTCTAAGATGCTGGCGACGTTGTGGTTCCTGCGTTGCAGTTGCAGCCATATAATCGGATGTGGTTAAACAATATAGCAGTAGTGCTGTGTCTAGCAAAATGTACGGAACAAATTGTTGCTCGGGTTAATCTTGGTTGTGAACCAACAATTTACCGACTCGCAGAGTCGAGTATGGCCTGTTGGTAGGCAATGATTTGACTCTACGCGACACTTTTGCATCGTACGATGTGCCCTTTCGTTAGCCTGACAGCCATTGTCTATGCTCCTTGTCGACCTGTCGGTTGCTGCTGCAAACCGGGTCGGAGTCAATGATCGACGTCAGGCAGTATCAGCTACTCGGGTTGTAGCGTGTAAATGTGGTAGTGTAACGCGCAGAATGAAGGGTGTCGAGTATACATATAGTTTACAGGGCGCAGCCCCTGAATGTCAGGTGTAGCTTCACAGCAGATTAGAAACACATAAAAAAAAGTAAATTTGTCGACACGTATGAGAGGAACTTATCTTTGTATGACACTTCCGTAGTCGACGAGGCGGTGCCGAGTGACAGAGTTGACAAATATCGCCGAAATCGATGACACAAGTCCGGTGCCTTGTCGAGTGCGGCTGTTTCGCGCCTCAGCCCCCGAGTGCGGCTGCGGCGAATTCTCGAGTGCGTCTACTTTGCAGCACATCCCCCGAGCAACGAGTGTGGCTGCGGCGAAGGACAGCCCCCGAGACGCTTAGTCGAGAGGATTCGATGTAGCGGAGTTGTGCGGCGGAGTCACGATGTTTTACGGAAGGACCCGACGCGGCGGAGTCACGATGCTTCCCGAAGGAATCGACGCAGCGGACCGAGTCGACGCGGCGGAGTCGCGATGCTTCCCGAAGGAATCGACGCAGCGGACCGACTCGACGCGGCGGAGTCGCGATGTTTGTCCGAAGGACTCGACGCGGTGGACCGAGTCGACGCAGGCGGAGTCGCGATGTTCACCCGAAGGAATCGACGCGGCGGACCGAGTCGACGCAGCGGAGTCGCGATGTTTGTCCGAAGGACTCGACGCGGTGGAGTCGTGATGTTTGTCCAAAGGACTCGACGCGGCGAAGTCGCGATGTTTGTCCAAAGGACTCGACGTGGCGGACCGAGTCGACGCAGCGGAGTCGCGATGTTTTGTTGTGTGTACACAGAGTGCAATGTTGATGTCGAGACCCCGGGTACTAGGATGGCGAGTCTCCATGTTTTTTTGACGTTGCTTCGTCTTTGTGTCGACTCGCAAATTGCCGAAATAGGATCCGGATTCGCGATTTGAATTCGCGAACTCGCAGAGATCCAAAACGTGTCACAGTGCGCGAGCCGCTGATGGAGATCTAACTGTTGGAATTGCCTCAAAAAAAGACGGAGTGGTGCAGGATTGTATTCCTCAGGCTGTTCAACGGTGTGATCTTCAAATTTATGTCCGAGTCGACTGTGAGAATTGTTTTCCCAAAGTCGCAAGGAGTTCCGTCAGATTCTGATAGGGCTTCAGTGTTCGGGTCATCCACAGAGATCTAACCGCCGGAGTTCGATGATTATTTTTGGAGCCGGTAGATAATTTGATTTCGAATATTTCCACCGAAGCAATATTCCATATGAGTTTCGAGCCGCCGTTTATGGCGTCCGCAATATGTACGTTGCTGTTGTCCTGCAGCCTGCGCGTGAAGAACGATGTCGATGTAGACGATGAAGGCTGTGCGTGATGCCGGCGAGTGCTCGATGAAGTTGAAAGATCTGAAGTAGATCAAATCCGTGGGGTCGAGGACCCGAAGGTTGATATAGATGAGGCCGGCGAGACCGTAGATCCAACACGTGTCGTTCCCACAGACGGCGCCAATTGTCGAAGAGTCGTATCAACAAATCCCTCGGGTGATCCGGTAGGGTTTCGAGTAGAGGAACGATGTACGCGCTGGTAGTCTCGACGGCTAACAAGGAGGCAATATTTACCCAGGTTCGGGGCCCTCGTAGAGGTAAAACTCTTACTCCTTCTTGTCTGATCTGTATTATGACGAGATAGTCGAGTTGTTTACAATGGAGATGCCATGATGAGGCGTATGGGGTATCCCGTGTATTGCCTAGTCTAGTTGTGGCTTGTATCTTCCTCTCTCTAGATTGGATCCCTTTTTCTCTCCTCCCTCTTGGCTTTATATATGCAGCCAGGAGGGGGTTACATGAGTCCTAGTAGATTACGTATAGGAGTTCTTGTCTTGACCCGCAATCCTTGCGAGTGGGCTTCTGTTGGGCCATCTAGAACCGCGGGATATCACCTGTCTTTGGGCGTATGTCTTGGGCCTTGGACCGGGTAGGCTCACCCAATAGGTCCAGGAATCATCCCCACGTCACCGAGTCAGTGTGAGTCCTCTATCTGTAGGTTGGCTGAGTTGCTAGGTTACCCTTGGGTTGATGATTGTGGTCAACGTATGCATATCCATGGTGTGGCCTACAACAAGAAGAGGATGGCTCCTATGTCTGACAAGATCTCGAGAAACGGCATAGCTAAGGACCTCAAGAGAGTTTACAACATCCTTCTCCGCCTCTTCCGCAACAACATTGCTCCCAAGGCCGGGAATGTGGATGCTATCCATGGTGGTATTGTTAACTTTCTCTATCATACGTTCCAGTGTCACTTGGGTAGTCCAAATGGTGAGGGGTATGAGATTGATGTCATGCACTTCATTAAGGACGGGATATATTCTGCCGTGATTGAGATCAAGAAGGTCCCGGTGTATGCTCCCTATGTAATGATGCTCATTATTGATGAGTGTCCGGGCCTTGTATCTGAGACTGAGCATACTGTTGGCACTCTTCAGGTGCTCTCTTCTCATCGTTCTGGTGCGGACACCCCCATGGGTGATGCTGAGGCTGCTCCTAGGTTTAGGAGGAAGAATGCCGACCCTCCCTCTCGTCGTTATAGCAAGGAAGAAGCTCAAGATGAGATGAAGAAGCTTTCTTGGTTTCAGCGTAATATTCTTTGCATGACGATTGTTTTCCACAAGGAAAACCATGAGGCCTATAAGGAAAGGCGCCAGCTGAGGAAGATGATCACCAAGATCTAGGACCATGCGGGTATTGGGGCTACTCCTCCTCTTGAGACTCCCACCGAGTCTTTGACCGAGCCTTATGAGGACTGGAACTCACACCACTATTTGTGGGGTGATTTTGAGGAGGTCACTTCAGCTCCTTCCTCTTGTACCAACCGTGGCAAGGCTCCTGTGACCGAGGAAGAGGACCAGGATGAGGAGCAAACTTAGGAAGTAGAAGAGGATCTAGAGGAGTTTTATGTAGAATATGAAGATGAAGATGAGGATGGAGAAGGCACGGTCCGTATTGATGATGATGGTGGTGACGAGGATGACTGTGATGAGGATGACTGACTCCTTGGGTTGGGTGTAGTTGCTCTTTGCCCTTTTTGGTGTCTTGATGCCAAAGGGGGAGAAGTAGCTATAGACTTCTCAGGGATTTGCAAGGGTTGCTTTGGTTTGATGTTATTTGCTTCGGAACACAAGTCTTTGGACTTGATTTCCTTTTATGGCTTATGTTCCCTTTATCTTAGTTGATTTCATTTCCTAGTGAACTTTAAAACTATGTGTGTGGTGAGACTACGTGGTGAAGCTATCTATATTATTGTGCTTAATATTGTTTTATCTATCGTACCTATGCATGTATTTATATTGTTCATTAGTAGTTTATCTAGAGGGCATTGTTAATAAAACATATGGGGAGCTCATGACTTGAGTGCTCGAAAGCCCGTCTATTTTTTACAAACATAGCCTAACTGTGATTTTATTGCAAATATGTGTGTTGTCATCAAACACCAAAAAGGGGGAGACTGAAAGTGCAAACACACTTAAATCATCTTGTTTTGGTGTTTGTTAACAACACGTGTATCCTCAAGTGTGTTGATGTTTTCGGGGCCTTTATATCATATTTGCTGTGGTGGTAATGAGTTACAAAAGAGGCAAAGATCAAGGTGAAACTTCTGCTGGAATTCCAGGCTAGAGTCTCTGGTCTCTGATGTCTACGCACGCTTCTATTCTTGTAGAAAGTGTTGGGCCTCCAAGTGCAGAGGTTTGTAGAACAACAGCAAGTTTCCCTTAAGTTGGTCACCCAAGGTTTATCGAACTCAGGGAGGTAGAGGTCAAAGATATCCCTCTCAAGAACCCTGCAATCGAGATACAAGAAGTCTCTTGTGTCCCCAACACACCCAATATACTTGTCAGGTATATAGGTGCACTAGTTCGGCGAAGAGAGAGTAAAATACAAGTAGTATGGATGATTATAAGTGATAATAACAATCTGAAATAAACATGGCAGCAAGCAAACATGTAGCAGAACAGGCGGAAAACGGTGTTTCAATGCTTGGAAATAAGGCCTAGTGCTCCTACTTTCACTAGAGGACACTTCTCAACAATGAAAACATAATGCATAAATATAATTTCTTCACTATGCTACTCCGAACCACTCTCCGGTCGAATAACAAACACCAATCATTGCGTAGGGCTGTAACATCACTCCTCAAGTCTATATTCCCTCTCTTGGGCACCCCACGCTATCACTATGAGCTCCCTAAATTAGTACTAAACAAACGCCACAATTTCATAGGTTCATATTCCAATACAAGATATAAATATCATGCTAAACCACACGGTGCACACACTATCACATTTACACCGCGATCAAAGTGTTTACGGAGATAACAAAACCACTTGAGTAGCATAACAGATGAAGATCACATCTACATATTCAACTAGATTACAAAGCTCATGATCACATAAAGATCACACCATGGGAGGGAGAGATGAACCACATAGCTACCGGTAGAACCCTCAGCCTCGGGGGAGAACTACTCCCTCCTCATCATAGGAGACAGTAACGGCAATGGAGATGGCGCTAGACTCGATGGAGATGACTTCCGGGGGCACTTCCCCGTCCCGACAGGGTGCCAGAATAGAGATCTGTCACCCAAAACTTGTCGGTGGCGGCGGCGGAGTTACGGATGTATTTTGTGGAAAAGGTCGATTCTCCTAGGGTTTATGCATCGGGGAGTATATATGGGCGAAAGGGCAATGCTGGGGGGTGGCCAGGGGGGCCACACCCCTAGATGGCGCGGCCAGGGGGGCCCGTGCCACCCCATGGTGTGGCCACGCTGTGGCCCCCCTCCGGGGCTCTTCGGGACTTCTGGATGCTTCCGGGACTTCTAAGACTTCTGGCTTTCGAATTTTCCAATTTCGAGAATATTTCCTGAACAACTTTTCTGAAACTAAACACAGCAGAAAACAAGGAACTGACTCTATGCTATCTTGTTAATAGGTTAGTCCTGGAAAACGTGTAAAAATGCTATAAATAAGGGAGAAAACATGTAGCAATTGTCATAATATCATCATGGAGCATCAAAACTTATAGATACGTTGGATACATATCAAGCATCCCCAAGCTTAGTTCCTACTCGTCCTCGAGTAGGTAAACGATAAAACACAATAATTTCTGAGGTGACATGCTACTATCATAAACTTGATCATTATAATGTAAACGCATATGTACGCTGAGATCATAGAACTTCAAACACAAACATGATAAATAGAACTTTAATAATAATAAAGCATAGCAATCACTTTGCATCATGAAGAGTATCTTAAATAAAGAATCATGGAGTATAATGCAAAGAAAGATAAATGTTTGTTTCAGGTATAGAGAAAGCATGGCAAAGTGGTATTTCGCTAGTCCTTAAGAGTGGGACAAAACATAAATGCCAGGACAACTTCAAAGTTCATGAGGAAGACTAGAGCAAATAATTTAAGAACAAATAATATCACATTATGAAGCAAGTATTGATGTTTATGGGACAAATGCACATAGAACTCAGAATGGCAAAAATGCTCTCTCAACTGTGCATAAAGTTAGAGGATGGGGACTCAACATAAAAGTAAAAGAAAGGCCCTTCGCAGAGGGAAGCAGGGATCACTCATGTGCTAGAGCTTTTATTTTATTAAACAGAGGTATTGAAAAAAAAATGAAGAGAGGTGTATGTTAATGTCAACGAATGGTAAACAGACAATATAGTACGTCACAAGCCAACTGGATTCACAAGAGCGGCTCCCATTGTGAAGGACACAACTGGTGTAGAAGGCCATCCCTCTTTCTCTTTTGTTTACACAATTATGCTTTGACTGATAAATAATGGGCAAAAATAGTGAAGAGAATTTGTTTGTATTAATTTGGGGCTGGGCACCCCGCTGTCAGCTCTTCTATCATTTGGATAAGAGGATGAAGCCACTAGTCCAGGGTGTGAAATCCAATCAACAAGTGAGATAAAGATTTCTATTGATGTCCTCATGAGCAAAAACAAGAACACAAAGCAGGAGTAATTTTGAACGTTTTAAAGGTAACAGATGAGCAATTTACTTAGAGTGGCCGTAAAATACCACATGTAGGTAGGTATGGTGTACACAATGGGAAAACTTTGTTTTAAGGAGTTTGGATGCACAAGTAGAATTCCATACTCAGTACGGGTGGAGGCTAGCAGAAGACTGGGACCGACAAATCAAGAGAGCATAAGAGCCATAATCATGCACAGCGACATAAGCATCATTAATTAAAGCATAAGCGGTATCACAAGTTCAAAAAATAAGTGGTCATGGCGGCTATTCGTTACTGGTTTGTGGTCATAAACATGGTGTGAGCATGCGCCAAGTCAACCAAATAAAACATTCGAAAGAGAATGCCATATATTGATGCTTTACTATGACAAGAACAACTCATGAATCTTTCAATGGCATTTTAAACACTCTCAGCTATTTGAGGCTATTCGTGCTATTCAATAACCACAAGGCTATAAAACTTAAATAAAATTTAGCATGGCATTAAAAAGTTCTAGCCACAGTCTATACAAGCTTCTACTAGCACTGTTATAAATTCTACATCAAGTAGTAATTTCTTTTCCCAACAAGCACCATACAAAACATGTTTTAACAAAAAACTCTCCAAATGCTACAGCAAGCAAACATGATAGTACTCACATAACACTACTAAAACTAACAACTCTGAATAAGATATGCATGAAATCAAAGGCTAAACGCAGTACTAGCAAAAAGTGAACACTCACAGAACAATAAGAATGAAAACTAGAGTGTTCTAAGCAATGAAAACGGAGCGTGTATATCTCCCACACAAGTATGATAGGATCCAACCATAAACTACAGCAAAGAAAACTAAACAAACTTAAAACAAAAATAAAAGATGCTCCAAGTAAAGCACATAAGATGTGACTGAATAAAAATATAGTTTCACTAGAATTGACCTGATAAATAGTTGATGAAGAAGGGGATGCCTTGGGCATCCCCAAGCTTAGATGCTTGAGTCTTCTTGGAATTTGCTGGGATGTACCACCAGATAATACCCAAGCTTAGTCTCTTCACTCTTCTTGATCACATCATATCATCCTCTTCTCTTGACCCTTGAAAACTTCCTTCACATCAAACTTCTCACAATCTTCATTAGCAACGTTAGTGCAATCGAAATAATAAATTCACATGGTTCAGTTTCAAAAAAATCCTAACACTCATAAACACATTATCTACTGTCACAACTTCTTTTAAAACTCTTTTTCTCAAAAGAACACCAAAAGAAAGAGAATAAGATGCAAATGCAATAATTGGCAGAAATCTGTCAAAACAGAACTGCACGTAAAGATCGATTTTTTAGAAAATCATCTGTTGATAAAATAAAAAATTGGTCAACTAATAAAAGTTGTGTATATAGCCTAGGATTAATCAAAAAAAACTCAGGTCATTTTGAATTTTTCGTGATTTTATACGTATTTAATAGTGGACAGCATAAATCTGTTTACTACGCAGAAATCCGAAATATAGTCTCAACTTTCAACTAGAGGCTATACTTGGCTCAACAAAAACACAAAATAAAAGATACAACAGGGTTGCTAAGGAAATAGAAAACACCCAGGTGCAAAGCACACAAAATAAAACAAAGTAAAACTGATTGAAAACGGAGAAATAAAACGGGTTGTCTCCCGGTAGCGCTTTTCTTTAACGCATTTCAGCTAGGCACTATAATTTTTTAAAGATTCTCACATAAGAATAAGAGTTGAAGCACAATAAGAGAGCATCAAGAAGCAAATATAAAACACATTTAAGTCTAACCCACTTCCTATGAAAAATAATCTTGTAGAAAAACAAGTCAACAAAGCACAAAGTGACTAGCATAGAAAGACAAACCAAGTGCAACATAAAAAAATTCAACATAAAGAGGGGAAACTTAATATTATTGAGATGCATAAATTTATGTTTACCTCTCTCATAATAACTTTCGGTAGCATCATGAATAAAATTAACAATATAACTATCAGATATAACATTCTTATCACGAGCCACATGCATAAAAGAATTAATACTCTCCACATAAGCATAGTCATTCTTATTAACAGTAGTGGGAGAAAATTCAACATTAATAGTAGGTGGAACTAGAATACCACAATCATTATAGTCATGATATATTGGAGGCAAAGCATCAGCAAAGTAAATTTGTTCCTCCGTGCATGGGGGACTAAAAATATCACTTTCATAAAAACTAGCTTCCCCAAGCTTAGACTTTTCCATACCATTAGCAATAATGGTGTTCAAAGAATTCATACTAATAACATTGCCACTAACATGCAAATAAAGCTCCATAGGTTTTTTTTAATTTTCTCTTCAAACACTTCATGTCCTAACTCAAGATAAAGATTATAAAGCTCTCTCATATTTTTGTTGTTTTCCATTAATCCTAACTAGTGAAAATAAAAACAAGAAACAAAAAGATATAATTGCAGAATCTAAAGGAAATAACTTCGAGCACTCACGCCCGAGGATGTGAGTACCTTTTATCTTACCTCCCCGGCAACGGCGCCAAAAAAGATCTTGATGTCTACGCACGCTTCTATTCTTGTAGACAGTGTTGGGCCTCCAAGTGCAGAGGTTTGTAGAACAACAAAAAGTTTCCCTTAAGTGGATCGCCCAAGGTTTATCGAACTCAGGGAGGCATAGGTCAAAGATATCCCTCTCAAGCAACCCTGCAATCGAGATACAAGAAGTCTCTTGTGCCCCAAACACACCCAATATACTTGTCAGGTATATAGGTTGTAACATCCCAAGGATGAAAAATAAGCCTTTAGAATGTTTGCTCTCTGTTATTTTATGTTTTGCATCATGGCATCATGTTGATTGCAATTGTTTTGTTTGTTTTCCTTTTGTTTTCCTCTGTTTTCATTTGTTTTCCTTTGTTTTCTATTTGAATTTCAAACCAAAATTCAAACCTTTTGTTTCATCCTTGTGATGTTACAATTTTCCAAAATGACATTTCAAAATAAAACAACCAATTGTTTCCATTAATCTATAAGGTTCAGCTATTTAAATTTGTGGCTTCTAATCTTTCACTTATTTAAAATGTTAACTAAAAGGTTATTCAAATCCAATTGCATTGTACAAACAGCACCCATTTGGAAAAGTATGAAAATTACCAAAACCATCTAATCTTTTGTTTCCATTTATTCCATAATGTTTCAACTAATAAAATGGTGCTTTTATTTCAATTAATTAATTCCAAATTGCTTTCCAATTCAAGACAAACCACCAAACAGCACCCAACTTGAATATATGAAAATCACCAAATAATTATAATCATTTAGTCAAATTAAACATAGGGTTCCCCCTATTAAAAGGTTTGTTTTCATTAAGGTTCAATTAACATAAAAATCATCCAAATCTTGAGTTAAATACAAACATCAAGTTATTTGAGAATTTTGAAAAATTCAAAGTTGCAAAGTGGTTGCTGTTGACCATTTTAACCCACCCAAATTTTCCCAAAATTTTCGAAATTCAAAATCCCATCTATTTCTTCCAATTCTATTTTCAGCAAAAAAAATAAAACCAAAGCAATTAATAAAAAGCAACCAGAGGTGAGAGAGGCCCATCCTTTTCTTTTTTTCTCCCCTCAGCCCAACACCACCCCAAGCCCATTTTTTTCCCAGGCCCGATACCCCCTCGTGTCGTCATCAACCTCTGTACGGCGCCCCATCCCGAGCTCCACGTATGCAGAGACCATGGAGGAACGGTGATCACCACCTTCCCCCTCTCTATAAGACCTAGGCCCTAACCCTAGGGTTCCTCTATCTCTCACTCTCCCCTCCTTCTTCCCTCTACCGCCTCCAATCTCTCCTCTTCCTCCCCTCCTTCTCCCTGCATCTTTTTCTTCTCTGTACTGAAACTGCAACTTCAACCGAAAATGCCTCCTTTTCCACCGGAGCTCCGGTCCTCCTCCGGCCAGGGAGGGGGCGGGAATGGAACCGCCCCGAACCCCTCTTCCTCCTCCACCCTCCGGCACGGGCCGGGAGGGCTCAGGTCGCCGGCGCCATCCCCTCCATGCGCCGCCAACCTCCCTGTCCGCCTCTCTGCATCGACTCCCTGCCGACCGCCTCCTTCCTGCCGCCCAAGGTGAGGCCGCCCCCATCGACCTCCTCCCTCTCCTCCCTCTACTCTCCTCCCTCATCTCCTCCATCTCCCGCTGCCCCCCCACAGCCACGGCGCCCCCTCCGGCGAGCTGCCGCTGCCATCGCTGGATGTTTCTGTCGTGGTACAGAACGGAACAGATCGGGTTCAGTTAAGTTTCAGCTAACTCCCGCGCATCACCACCTCTTACCCCCGAGATCCCCTTCCCTTCAACAAACAGAGCACCAGCCCCACTGGTCAACACCCCTTGCGCCTAACCCACGGGTGCTGGGTTCGATTCCCCCTCCCCACACCTTTTATTCTCTGTTTTTTTTTTCTGCCCGCAGTTCAGAAAGACAGATCTGATCAATTACTTCTAAATTCCATATAAAATTGAATATCACTCCAATTTGAACGATTCAAAATCCTGTGAACTCATAATTTTGTGCTCCTTCTAGTAATGCCAAGTTTGCATCATGTTTCTGTAACAATTTTAGCACTAATTAATTAATTACTGAAAATGCAATAAAATCTGGAAACTTTGGAATTTCATAACTTTAATTATACTCATCCAATTTTAACAAACTTGGACTCTAAAAATTTGTCTTAACAAACTCTACACATTGGTATTTTATTTGGGCACAATTGAATTAATTTTGAGCATGTTTTCCTCTGTTTACTAAAAAGGGCAGAATAAGAATGCTTATGGAAAATTGCATAATAAATTCAATAATCACCCAAAAATTATGTTTGATAGCCCAAAATGTTCAATGAAACCTTTGCTACATGTTTTCAACCTTTTCCATGCAATTTGTTGCTGTTTTGAATATTTTAAATTGGTGCAATATTTGAAATCTTGTTTAATTCATTTAATTTTGCAAAAACCATAACTTGGGCATAAAAATTCCAATTTCAACAAACTAAACATGTTTTCCAATCAACTTTTCATGTACTTTCCAAATATCAATTTTGTTTGCTGTTTTGAATAATTTAAATTGCTGAAAACAACTGTTTCTTAATTATTGCATTTAAAATTGCCAAAATAATAACTTGCTCATTTTAAATCCAAATTCCACAAATGGAATATGTTTTCCATGCAAAATTAAACCACCTTTCCAAATATAAAATTTGTTTCATGTTTTGAATAATTAAAATTGGTTAAATAATTTAAACCTTGTTTAAATCATTTAAAATTGTTAAATTCATAAATAATTTATTTGAAATCCTTTTTCAACAAGTGAAACATGTATTCCACCTAAAATTGTGTGTTCTTATCAAATATGAACTTTGTTATCTATTTTGAACAATTTAAAGTGGTGAAAACAACAAATCCTTGAGTGACACCTTTAAGTAACCAAAATTTCTTAACTTGATAAATAAAATCCTAAACTTGGTAAACCTTATTTCCATTTGGTTCTATTGTTGTTATTTTGTTGTTTTCCTCATCCATGCATCATGCTAATACACTTTCATATAATGATTAGTTGTAAAACAATTAATTCAACCATAATTCATGGGCTTTCCATATGCAATCCAATTGCATGTGGGTCCATTTAATCATGTTATGTTATCTTGTCAACTAGTTTATTTTTGGATGCATCAATTAAACTATCATGCATCATCCCATGTCTGTGCATTATGCCATGTTATTGATTTCTTATCTCTCTGTGTTGTCTGTTTGCTTCTTCTCGGATACACGACGACGTTGAGACCGACGATACTTACGACACCCCTTCTAAGGATTTAGCTCAGTACCAGGCTACTCGGTTTGCAGGCAAGTTATCACTCACATGAACCATCGTGTTCCTTTCAACATTGGTTACCGATACTTTTCCGTTGTCTATTCTGCTAGCCCTATGATTAAGTTGCTTCTGTTACGAACCTATCACATGTATCCTTTAACCCTGATATTGCCTCACCTCCATACCTATAACCTTTTGTTTGAGCCCGTGTCTTACTAGCATGATTAGGTTGTTTTGCTCGAGTCTGTTACCCTTTACTTTCTGTTACTATTTCTATTATGTTCTGGGGGCCCGATGTTTAATCCATCAATCATGCTAGTGCTATTGTTAAATAATAATTTGATGATAAGGCACCGGCAGGAGGCCCTTTGTGGTTTTGAGGCCTGCTAGTGTCGACCCTAATAGGAAAAGGGTCTTGTCTACTGATCCATGATGAGCGCACTACCCGCATGTGGGAAGCGAGTATGGGCGCCCCCCTCAATTTGATTCGATTCGCATCTCGTCCAAATCGCCTCATTTAGTTCGGGTTTTCCATTTGCTGCTTGCATGATCTTGCGAGCCCTTGGTACCCAGGTGGAACTTTCGTAGTCGGCATATAGGGGGACACGTTCTTAGAGTGCTATGAGGGTCCATTTTCTTCTGGGCTCGATTAGCCGTGCGCCCAAGGTGCTTTGGGCTTGATGCGAAGAAGAGTTGAGTTGTGTTGAGTGCCCCGCTTGGTGGGAGGCATCCCATCTGGCGGGTTATTCATACCTGTACGGCCAAATTGGTGCAACCCTGCAGGGATAATCTTCTCGAGAAGCCGTGTTTTCCGCGGTTATGGATTACTTGGTGAAAGTACTGGCTAACAAGTACTCAGGACAACTTAAACCTAATGATTACCAACCTTACACCCAATGATTAACAACTTGACTAGTAATAGGCTTATTGACACAATAATCTGACTATCATTATTTCAACTGTGTGAGTTATCCTCGGATTGCTTCTTTGGATAAGGGGCGAGATCCAGGATGGGTTTGTTTGGTGGTTAGCTATAGTTGGTTACGATACACGATCTTATCTCCTTTTCTGATAGCCGGAAGTTGTAGTATGTTCTGTAGTTGGTTAGAGCAGCTAGTTGCAGCATCTTTTATATCCCCTTCCTTCCGTTGAACCCAAAGCATCTGTGCTTGGTGTTGACGGGCTACACTTTGGTGAACTGTGAGTCTTGCTTGCCAGTACGTTTATGTACTGACCCCTTTAGGGCTGTGGTTTCCGCAGACCTACGTTTCCGAGGATCTACATGGTGGCTACTACGTGGAGTATGACGAGACTGCTGACGAGTAGATAGCGGACCCGGGCAGGATCCGAGACTTCGTGGATGGGCTCCGTCTTTTCGTTTCCGGCCTCTTAGGCCTATTTGGTTCTTGTCTGTACTCAGACATGTTGAATGCTTCCGCTGTGTTGTAATGATGTATTGTTGGGACATGTGTCCTCTAAATGATTGTATTTGCTATCTCTGCTCTAATGAGAGCCATTTGCACTTATTTCAATCTTTTGTGTCGTAGAGATCTGTTGTGATATCACTTGTTCAAACGCCGTTGACGTACAATGTGTGTATGTTTTGAAGTACGTCAATGGAAGTATCCTGATTTCTATGGGATAGTTTACGTCGACGCTGAACAGATAGGGGTTGGTTGTCACACACACGTGTGTTGGCCTACTCGTAAGAGGACGCGGGTGCCGGTAAGCCCCGTAATCCAATCTACTACTGTTCAACGGAACGGCGAGTATCCTTTAGAAGTCCGGGTGCGACAAATGGTATCAGAGCCTGTCTGCCTGTAGGATCCCTTTTTACTGGTCGCAGTTGAGTCTAGAAACTATTTTGTAGCTATATAGGAAAAATGAAACGTGAGAGTAGGAATTCTGTTCTTTTTCTTCTTTCCCCACCCACCCTCCCTTTTTCTGGTAAGGAAGTGCAACGTTGTTTTCCCTTCTCATCTAAACTTTCAAGTTAGGATTTCACGTATTCTGGTTTCTCTAGGATGGTTATATCTACTAGACCATAGGAATGGAGGTGGTTGTGACATGATTTATCATGTTGCCTACTCACGATTGAGAACGGAGGCGTGTAAGCCCCGGAAGCAGATCCTCTATTCCTTAAGCAGTAGATATTGATCCTTTAGAAGCCCGGATGGGTTTTCCGTAGTACCTCAGGAGTGTTTTGTTCTCGTTTTCCCCGATGTTGATATCCTGTTCTTCTCAACATCCTTTTCGTCCGTTGGAATCTTGTTGTTGATTTCCATTTCAGTTCTTCTACCGGCGTCTAATCAAAACTTCCCAAATATCAAGTCTATCTGGCCAGAAAGGTTGTTGTTGTTGTTGTTGTTGATTCCAGGCTATCAGAGCTGGCATTCCGATCACCTGGGGTTGTTTCGAGGAAGCATTCCTGAATCACCACATTCCAGATAGTCTATTCTACAAATGAATCAAGTTCCATTCAGCTTTACACCCTCGATACAAAACCTCTCCCTTTACTTGAAAATGTTCCGGTGGTTTGCAAATTCCCTGACGTCTATCCAAGGTGCACGATGTGTTTCACGTGTCACAGTTCAAGAGGATCTTCGCAAGAAGTATCCGGACCTTTTCTTTTCTCAGTAGGAATCTCGGGGCACGATTCCTTCAAGGGGGGCGTTTTGTAACATCCCAAGGATGAAAAATAAGCCTTTAGAATGTTTGCTCTCTGTTATTTTATGTTTTGCATCATGGCATCATGTTGATTGCAATTGTTTTGTTTGTTTTCCTTTTGTTTTCCTGTGTTTCATTTGTTTTCCTTTGTTTTCTATTTGAATTTCAAACCAAAATTCAAACCTTTTGTTTCATCCTTGTGATGTTACAATTTTCCAAAATGACATTTCAAAATAAAACAACCAATTGTTTCCATTAATCTATAAGGTTCAGCTATTTAAATTTGTGGCTTCTAATCTTTCACTTATTTAAAATGTTAACTAAAAGGTTATTCAAATCCAATTGCATTGTACAAACAGCACCCATTTGGAAAAGTATGAAAATTACCAAAACCATCTAATCTTTTGTTTCCATTTATTCCATAATGTTTCAACTAATAAAATGGTGCTTTTATTTCAATTAATTAATTCCAAATTGCTTTCCAATTCAAGACAAACCACCAAACAGCACCCAACTTGAATATATGAAAATCACCAAATAATTATAATCATTTAATCAAATTAAACATAGGGTTCCCCCTATTAAAAGGTTTGTTTTCATTAAGGTTCAATTAATATAAAAATCATCCAAATCTTGAGTTAAATACAAACATCAAGTTATTTGAGAATTTTGAAAAATTCAAAGTTGCAAAGTGGTTGCTGTTGACCATTTTAACCCACCCAAATTTTCCCAAAATTTTCCAAATTCAAAATCCCATCTATTTCTTCCAATTCTATTTTCAGCAAAAAAAAATAAAACCAAAGCAATTAATAAAAAGAAACCAGAGGTGAGAGAGGCCCATCCTTTTCTTTTTTTCTCCCCTCAGCCCAACACCACCCCAAGCCCATTTTTTTCCCAGGCCCGATACCCCCTCGTGTCATCATCAACCTCTGTACGGCGCCCCATCCCGAGCTCCACGTATGCAGAGACCATGGAGGAACGGTGATCACCACCTTCCCCCTCTCTATAAGACCTAGGCCCTAACCCTAGGGTTCCTCTATCTCTCACTCTCCCCTCCTTCTTCCCTCTACCGCCTCCAATCTCTCCTCTTCCTCCCCTCCTTCTCCCTGCATCTTTTTCTTCTCTGTACTGAAACTGCAACTCCAACCGAAAAATGCCTCCTTTTCCACCGGCGATCACCGGAGCTCCGGTCCTCCTCCGGCCAGGGAGGGGGCGGGAATGGAACCGCCCCGAACCCCTCTTCCTCCTCCACCCTCCGGCACGGGCCGGGAGGGCTCAGGTCGCCGGCGCCATCCCCTCCATGCGCCGCCAACCTCCCTGTCCGCCTCTCTGCATCGACTCCCTGCCGACCGCCTCCTTCCTGCCGCCCAAGGTGAGGCCGCCCCCATCGACCTCCTCCCTCTCCTCCCTCTACTCTCCTCCCTCATCTCCTCCATCTCCCGCTGCCCCCCCACAGCCACGGCGCCCCCTCCGGCGAGCTGCCGCTGCCATCGCTGGATGTTTCTGTCGTGGTACAGAACGGAACAGATCGGGTTCAGTTAAGTTTCAGCTAACTCCCGCGCATCACCACCTCTTACCCCCCGAGATCCCCTTCCCTTCAACAAACAGAGCACCAGCCCCACTGGTCAACACCCCTTGCGCCTAACCCACAGGTGCTGGGTTCGATTCCCCCTCCCCACACCTTTTATTCTCTGTTTTTTTTTCTGCCCGCAGTTCAGAAAGACAGATCTGATCAATTACTTCTAAATTCCATATAAAATTGAATATCACTCCAATTTGAACGATTCAAAATCCTGTGAACTCATAATTTTGTGCTCCTTCTAGTAATGCCAAGTTTGCATCATGTTTCTGTAACAATTTTAGCACTAATTAATTAATTACTGAAAATGCAATAAAATTTGGAAACTTTGGAATTTCATAACTTTAATTCTACTCATCCAATTTTAACAAACTTGGACTCTAAAAATTTGTCTTAACAAACTCTACACATTGGTATTTTATTTGGGCACAATTGAATTAATTTTGAGCATGTTTTCCTCTGTTTACTAAAAAGGGCAGAATAAGAATGCTTATGGAAAATTGCATAATAAATTCAATAATCACCCAAAAATTATGTTTGATAGCCCAAAATGTTCAATGAAACCTTTGCTACATGTTTTCAACCTTTTCCATGCAATTTGTTCCTGTTTTGAATATTTTAAATTGGTGCAATATTTGAAATCTTGTTTAATTCATTTAATTTTGCAAAAACCATAACTTGGGCATAAAAATTCCAATTTCAACAAACTAAACATGTTTTACAATCAACTTTTCATGTACTTTCCAAATATCAATTTTGTTTGCTGTTTTGAATAATTTAAATTGCTGAAAACAACTGTTTCTTAATTATTGCATTTAAAATTGCCAAAATAATAACTTGCTCATTTTAAATCCAATTTCCACAAATGGAATATGTTTTCCATGCAAAATTAAACCACCTTTCCAAATATAAAATTTGTTTCATGTTTTGAATAATTAAAATTGGTTAAATAATTTAAACCTTGTTTAAATCATTTAAAATTGTTAAATTCATAAATAATTTATTTGAAATCCTTTTTCAACAAGTGAAACATGTATTCCACCTAAAATTGTGTGTTCTTATCAAATATGAACTTTGTTATATATTTTGAACAATTTAAAGTGGTGAAAACAACAAATCCTTGAGTGACACCTTTAAGTAACCAAAATTTCTTAACTTGATAAATAAAATCCTAAACTTGGTAAACCTTATTTCCATTTGGTTCTATTGTTGTTATTTTGTTGTTTTCCATCCATGCATCATGCTAATCCACTTTCATATAATGATTAGTTGTAAAACAATTAATTCAACCATAATTCATGGGCTTTCCATATGCAATCCAATTGCATGTGGGTCCATTTAATCATGTTATGTTATCTTGTCAACTAGTTTATTTTTGGATGCATCAATTAAACTATCATGCATCATCCCATGTCTGTGCATTATGCCGTGTTATTGATTGCTTATCTCTCTGCGTTGTCTGTTTGCTTCTTCTCGGATACACGACGACGTTGAGACCGACGATACTTACGACACCCCTTCTAAGGATTTAGCTCAGTACCAGGCTACTGGGTTTGCAGGCAAGTTATCACTCACATGAACCATCGTGTTCCTTTCAACATTGGTTACCGATACTTTTCCGTTGTCTATTCTGCTAGCCCTATGATTAAGTTGCTTCTGTTACGAACCTATCACATGTATCCTTTAACCCTGATATTGCCTCACCTCCATACCTATAACCTTTTGTTTGAGCCCGTGTCTTACTAGCATGATTAGGTTGTTTTGCTCGAGTCTGTTACCCTTTACTTTCTGTTACTATTTCTATTATGTTCTGGGGGCCCGATGTTTAATCCATCAATCATGCTAGTGCTATTGTTAAATAATAATTTGATGATAAGGCACCGGCAGGAGGCCCTTTGTGGTTTTGAGGCCTGCTAGTGTCGACCCTAATAGGAAAAGGGTCTTGTCTACTGATCCATGATGAGCGCACTACCCGCATGTGGGAAGCAAGTATGGGCGCCCCCCTCAATTTGATTCGATTCGCATCTCGTCCAAATCGCCTCATTTAGTTCGGGTTTTCCATTTGCTGCATGCATGATCTTGCGAGCCCTTGGTACCCGGGTGGAACTTTCGTAGTCGGCATATAGGGGGACACGTTCTTAGAGTGCTATGAGGGTCCATTTTCTTCTGGGCTCGATTAGCCGTGCGCCCAAGGTGCTTTGGGCTTGATGCGAAGAAGAGTTGAGTTGTGTTGAGTGCCCCGCTTGGTGGGAGGCATCCCATATGGCGGGTTATTCATACGTGTACGACCAAATTGGTGCAACCCTGCAGGGATAATCTTCTCGAGAAGCCGTGTTTTCCGCGGTTATGGATTACTTGGTGAAAGTACTGGCTAACAAGTATCCAGGACAACTTAAACCTAATGATTACCAACCTTACACCCAATGATTAACAACTTGACTAGTAATAGGCTTATTGACACAATAATCTGACTATCATTATTTCAACTGTGTGAGTTATCCTCGGATTGCTTCTTTGGATAAGGGGCGAGATCCAGGATGGGTTTGTTTGGTGGTTAGCTATAGTTGGTTACGATACACGATCTTATCTCCTTTTCTGATAGCCGGAAGTTGTAGTATGTTCTGTAGTTGGTTAGAGCAGCCAGTTGCAGCATATTTTATATCCCCTTCCTTCCGTTGAACCCAAAGCATCTGTGCTTGGTGTTGATGGTCTACACTTTGGTGAACTGTGAGTCTTGCTTGCCAGTACGTTTATGTACTGACCCCTTTGGGGCTGTGGTTTCCGCAGACCTACGTTTCCGAGGATCTACATGGTGGCTACTACGTGGAGTATGACGAGACTGCTGACGAGTAGATAGCGGACCCGGGCAGGATCCGAGACTTCGTGGATGGGCTCCGTCTTTTCGTTTCCGGCCTCTTAGGCCTATTTGGTTCTTGTCCGTACTCAGACATGTTGAATGCTTCCGCTTTGTTGTAATGATGTATTGTTGGGACATGTGTCCTCTAAATGATTGTATTTGCTATCTCTGCTCTAATGAGAGCCATTTGCACTTATTTCAATCTTTTGTGTCGTAGAGATCTGTTGTGATATCACTTGTTCAAACGCCGTTGACGTACAATGTGTGTATGTTTTGAAGTACGTCAATGGAAGTATCCTGATTTCTATGGGATAGTTTACGTCGACGCTGAACAGATAGGGGTTGGTTGTCACACATACGTGTGTTGGCCTACTCGTAAGAGGACGCGGGTGCCGGTAAGCCCCGTAATCCAATCTACTACTGTTCAACGGAACGGCGAGTATCCTTTAGATGTCCGGGTGCGACATAGGTGCACTAGTTCGACGAAGAGAGAGTAAAATACAAGTAGTATGGATGATTATAAGTGATAATAACAATATGAATAAAAACGGAAGCAAGCAAACATGTAGCAGAAAAGGCGGAAAGCGTTGTTTCAATGCTTGGAAATAAGGCCTAGGGCTCCTACTTTCACTAGAAGAAACTTCTCAACAATGAAAACATAATTGAATGCATAAATATCATTTATTCACTATGCTACTCCGAACCACTCTCCGGTCGAATAACAAACACCAATCATCGCGTAGGGCTGTAACAACACTCCTCAAGTCTGTATTCCCTCTCTAGGGCACCCCACGCTATCACTATGAGCGCCCTAAATTAGTACTAAACAAACACCACAATTTCATAGGTTCATCTTCCAACACAAGATATAAATATCATGCTAAACCACACTGTGCACACACTATCACCTTTGCACCGCGATCAAAGTGTTTACGGAGATAACAAAACCACTTGAGTAGCATAACAAATGAAGATCACATATACATATTCAACTAGATTACAAAGCTCATGATCACATAAAGATCACACCATGGGAGAGAGACATGAACCACATAGCTACCGGTAGAGCGCTCAGCCTTGAGGGAGAAGTACTCCCTCCTCATCATAGGAGATAGAAACGGCGGTGGAGATGGAGGTGGAGTCGATGGAGATGACTTCCGGGGGCACTTCCCCGTCCCGGCAGGGTGCCCGAACAGACATCTGTCCCCCGAAACTTGTCGGTGGCGGCGGGGGAGCTACGGGATTATTTTGTGGAAAAGGTCATTTCTATTAGGGTTTATGCATCGGGGAGTATATATGGGCGAAAGGGCGATGCCGGGGGGTGGCCAGGGGGCCCACACCCCTAGGTGGCGCGGCCAGGGGGGACCCGCGCCACCCCATGGTGTGGCCCCCCTCCGAGGCTCTTCGGGACTTATGGATGCTTCCGGGACTTCTAAGAGTTCTGGCTTTCGAATTTTCCAATTTCGAGAATATTTCCAGAACAACTTTTCTGAAACTAAAAACAACAGAAAACAGGGAACTGGCTCTGTGGCATCTTGTTAATAGGTTAGTCCCGGAAAACATGTAAAAAATGCTATAAATAAGGGAGAAAACATGTAGCAATTGGCATAATATCATCATGGAGCATCAGAAATTATAGATACGTTGGAGACGTATCAGTCTCTCACACTGGAGTCTCCGGTATGAAATTTATTCGAGGGCCTATTGTGTGCTGAGTGCCTGGTGTCACCCGTTGTACTCACTCTGGAGACTTACCGGAGAAACACCATAGTCTCCGGTGTGAGTATAACTTGTGAAGGTTCAGCGATGAAACTGCTGGTGTCACCCGCTGGACCCAGTCCGGAGACTTTCCGGACACTGTCTGGAGTCTCCGGACTGACTGGCATTAGTGTTGTTCACTCCCCCTCAGACTGTCTCTGCACTCAGGCGACAAGACACAAGCAATGGCAACACCAGAGTCTCCGGTCCCGCGCACCGGAGTCCCCGAACTGGTGACTACTCTGAAGAAATAGAAGCTGGATGGTGTGGTGTCAGCCGCAGGAATTACACCAGAGACTTGCCGGAAACTATACGGAGTCTCCGGACTGATGCCTGGCAAAAATCTCAGACCGGAGTCTCCGTACTTTACACCGGAGTATCCGGTGTGAGTTTGGCAGAAAATTCTCCAAAATTTATGAGGGGTATAAGTACCCCTCCCCTCCACCTACCTCCAGCTAGCTCGTCCCAAATAGATCTCACCATTGCTAGAGCTCACCCACCTTGCTAGATCTCCCAATCCTTCCACCCAAAAGTGTTGATCTTCGGAGGATTGAAGGAGAAGGCTGAAAGTGCACTATGGTCAACTAGAGGGGGGGTGAATAGGTTGACTACCAATTTTTCTTTTCTTTTCCTTTTAGTAGGGCTAAGCAAGATAAGATAAGGTTCTCTAGATGTGCATCTAGGTGAGCAACCTATGTGGACAAGATAATATGCGCAACGGAAGTAAAACGAAAGGTAGCAAGATAAACCACAAGTGTAAACAAGGAGACAAGGATATGATTCCCGTAGTTCCTTCTCAATGATAAGTACGTCTACGTTGGAGAGGTGGGGAGCCACCTAGGCACTCCTCAATATCACGGTTGTGCACACCTTATTCTCCTTGAGCTTCTCCGGTGAGGGAGATTCTCGTTTCCACTATGAGGTCGACTTGGAGGCGTTGACCAAACCTTTACATGAGCTCGAGGTCACTCCACAAGATGGATGGAGGCTCTCAAGCAATCCGTAGCTTCTTGCAACAAGGTGGAAGCTACAATCACAAGATCTACTAAGGTTTCTAGGCCTCAAGTAGTATTCTAGATCTACTAGGTTGTGGTGGATGGATTCAAAATTCCTTTGGTGGAAGTGTGGATCTTGGTATCCTCTAGCTCTCCACAAAGTTTGGGAGTGAGTGGGTGAGTGGAGAGGGAGATCTAGGTGGGTGAAGCTTTCATTAATGGCTAGGAGAGAGAATGGGAAAATCTTGGCATTTATGAGGAAGGGGAAGGGGTATTTATACCCCTTCCCACAAGTGGCCGTTGTGCAGTCTTGGATGCACCGGAGGCTCCGGTGGCCTTCTTCTGTGCGCAGCCGCGCAACCCAGATCTGCTCAGTGGATGGGCCAATGGGGCGGAGGCTCCGCCCACCGGAGCTGCACCGGAGGCTCCGGTGGAGCCTCCGCTCTTATCGAACAGAACGTGGTTTTGGCGGAGCCACCACCGGAAGCTCACCAGATGCCTCCGGTGGTAACACCGGAACCTCCGCCCACCGGAAGCTCACCAGATGCCTCCGGTTGAGAGGGCGGAGCCTCCGGTGGTAACACCGGAACCTCCGCCCACCAAAGCCGCACCGGAGGCTCCACTGGAGGATCCGCTCTTATCCAACAGAGCGCCATTTTGGCGGACCCTCCACTGGATGCGCACCGGAGGCCAATCCCTTGTAGGCCCTGGTGGAGATGGCGGAGGCTCCGGTGGTTTCACCGGAGGCTCCGCCGTGGCCTCCGCTCATATGCACCAGAGGGCGGTTTGGGCGGACCCCGCACCGGACCCGCACCGGAGGCTGGGGCGGAGGTTCCGGTGGTTTCACCAGAGCCTCCGCTCCATGCAAAAACTGCTTCTCAGTTTTTTCTCTTCTAGCTCTTTTCATTCCAACCAAATTTGCAGCCCATATAATTAGTAAACTTGATGAACCTGGGAATTTTCATATATCAAATAAACATTAGTACAATAGGTATGTTGTCATATAATTATCAAAACGGACGATGATCTTTCATTCTCCCCCTTTTTGGTAATTGATGACAACATCCCTATTTGCATAATTAAAAACACAACATGAACGGAGCTCCCCCTAAAGATATGATCCCTTCATGTTGAGAGAATTTAGGCACAATTTTTATATGAGCAATATGAATAAAGGTGAGCACACAACACATAATATAATAAGTTCATAAGCTCACGAAGCATGATACGAGGTTCACAAAGCATAATACGATACAAGGTTCATGACACATAAGAATAATGTAAACAACCAAAGTTCCAAATGAAAAACCAAACTCCCTCAAGCAATAGAAATATGCAAATCGAAGAATATGCTTGAGGGAGAACCATGCAAATACCCGCTCCTAATAGATGTCTCTCCCCCTTTGGCATCAAGATACCAAAAGAGGGAGAAACCGATGCTAACGCCCTGAAGATCACTCGGAGGAGATGTCCATTTCCGGAGAGGGGGAACAGCGACGAGAACTGGTGGCTTCTTCTCCTTCTTCCTCAGACCACTCAATCAATTTTCCCTTGGAGTCTTTGGCTTGCCACTTGTCCCAGTCGGTGATGCTTGGAAGAGCCAGGGAGTCCACGGATTCGCCACCATCACGACGAAGCTGACGAGCTGCCTGTGCGTTATTGCGGTGCTTGAGCTCCTTATCACAATGGGCTTCCCATTGACACTGCTCAATCTTCTTGTTCAACCTGAACACCTTCTTGAGGGCCCTATCCATCCACTTGCATGCATTGTCAGAAGGAGGAGGGCGAGATGGACCGGCTTCTTCTTCTTCCTCATCAACGATGACACGAGGTTTGGCCTTGTTCCTGCGAGGAGCACGGTGGGATGCTTAGGGGGCTCGGTGTGGTCCTTGATGAGGAGTTTCCTCTCCATGTGAGGGATCCAATTATCATCCTCAAACGGTTCATCCGAGAACTTATCCTCCCACACATGCAAGATGATCTTCATAATGAAGGGCCCAAAGAAAGCATTCTTGCGATTGGCCACGACGTGTCATAGCTCATTCCATATGTAGTCAAGCACATCGAGCTTTTGAGGGGAGTCAGCAAGCCTCTTCTGATGAGTGAGAAGCAAGAGATTCTGGATTTCATCCACATTCCCCGCCTTTGGGTTGATGGTCTCTCTATAGATGCGCATCATGATAGCATAAGTGGGGTAGAGACCCTTGACAAACCCAACGACGAATTTATTCCAGTGATATAGTGGGGTGAGTTGATCCTTGGCAAGAGACGGGGTGTTGATGACGTGAACACAGAACCAACCATTGGCAAACTCCTCAATATCTGCAAATGGTCCAAAGTCCGGGTATCCTCCAAGAATGGTGCCAACATCAGACCACTTGATTTCTAGCATGGAGCGGTATACCTTTTGGTCTACCTATTTACCGTTGGGGTCGGGTTTCAAGTCGGTGGTCGTGGACATGGGAGTCTTCATAGGCTTGGCATCATGCATATTAAATCTCTTGAGCATGTCTTGAGTGTATTTGGCTTGTTAGATGAAGGTTCCTTCATGATATTGATTCACTTCAAAGCCAAGGAAGAATTCCAACTCTCCCATCATAGACATCTCAAACCTATCGGTCATAAGATTGCAAAACTCCTCATTGAAGTGTTAGTAGACCCAAAAATGATGTCATCCACATAGAGTTGGCATATGAACAAGTCACCTCCAACCGTCTTGGTAAAGAGGGTGGGATCGATTAAACCAACATTAAACCCATGATCCACTAGAAACTCTTTAAGGTGCTCGTACCACACACGTGGAGCTTGTTTAAGTCCATAAAGCACCTTATCGAGTTTATAGACATGATCGGGGTGGTTGGGATCCTCGAAACCCGGAGGTTGCTTGACATATACTAACTCATTAATGGGACCATTGAGGAAAGAACTCTTAACATCTATTTGTTGTAACTTGAAATTATGATGAGATGCATAAGCAAGTAAGATGCTGAATGGATTCAAGGCGAGCTACGGGGGCAAAGGTTTCACCAAAGTCAATACCTTCGACTTGAGAAAAACCTTGGGTCACCAATCTTGCCTTGTTGCGAATGACAATACCATCTTTGTCTTGTTTGGTCTTGAACACCCATTTGGCGCCAATGACATTTTTGCAATCCTTGGGTCTTGGCACTAGTTTCCACACATTGTTGCGCTCGAAGTTATTGAGTTCATCATGCATAGCTTCAAGCCAATCTTGATCTTCGAGAGATTCATAGACCTTCTTGGGTTCAATGAAAGAGACAAAAGCATCAGCCTTGCTAAAATCCGCCAATTGCCTTCTAGTGACCACTCTTCCACGAACTTGCCCAAGAATCTTGTCCTCCGTGTGACCCGCTCGTTCAAGATTCTCAAGCCTTCTCTTTGCTCTTCGTGCTAGAATCTCCTCCAAAGATCTTTGGATATAGATTGAGAATCACCTTCTTCATCGGAGACATGTCCATCTTCATTTTGTCCTTGATCAATAATGGGTGACGGATCACCACTAGGTTGAGCTCTCTCAACAATTATGGAATCTTGATCATGATTAAGATGAGTAGCTTGGCCTTGATCATTAACTTGAGGGCTTGGTGCATCTTGTTGAGTAGCTTGATCATCAATGGGTGTAGTCAATGGATCCACTTGAGTGGGGCATAGTCCTTCTCCCTCCGTCATCCGGTAACCCTCAATGGGGATTATTTCACCAATCCCCATTCTTCTTATGACGATGGGAGGAATTGCATCTCCTACAAAACCATGATCTATACGCCCCCCTTGGGAGCCGTTATCCTCATAAAACACCACTTCTATAGCTTCTTCAACTTGTCCGGTGGACTTGCTGTAGACTCTATAGGCGTGAGTGTTTGTGGCATAGCCAACAAAGATACCCTCATAAGATTTGGTCTCAAATTTTGACAATCGTTTACCTCTCTTGCGAACGAAGCACTTGCAACCGAAGACCTTGAAGTAAGATACATCTGGCTTCTTGCCCGTGAGAACCTCATAAGGAGTCTTGTTCAATATCTTGCGAAGATATAACCGGTTGGTAGCATGACATGCGGTGGATACGGCTTCGGCCCGAAAGTTATAGGGAGAGGAGAACTCCGCAATCATAGTCCTAGCCGCATCCATCAAAGTCCGGTTCTTTCTCTCCGCAACACCATTTTGTTGAGGGGTATAAGGAGTGGAATATTGATGAGAAATGCCTTCTTCACTAAGAAAACCCCCAACGGTGTAGTTCTTGAACTCCGAGCCATTATCACTCCAGATGGCCAATATGGTAGCATTGTGTTGGCGCTCCACTAGAGTGATGAACTCGATGACTCTCTTTTGAGTCTCACTTTTCCTCTTGAAGAAATACACCCAACAATATCTTGAATAATCATCCACAATCACCAAGCAATACTTCTTTCCTCCGAGGCTATCATATGATAGTGGACCAAAGAGATCTAAGTGAATGAGCTCGAGAATTCTTGTAGTGGAGATAGTTGTCTTGGTTGGGTGTTGTTCTCCATGTTGCTTCCCAAAGGTACAAGAGCTACACACACGATCTTTAGCAAACTTAGCTTTGGTTAGTCCTAGAACATGATTGCCACTTTGGAGGTCATGCAACATTCTCATATTGGTGTGGGCTAACCGGCGATGCCAAAGCCACCCCACATCAACTTTAGCCATTAGGCATGTCGCAGCACACGTGTCTCCTTTAGAGAAGTCCACTACATACATGCCGTTCTCGACAAATCCAACAAAGGCTACTTTAAGAGATGTTTCCCAAGTGACAATCACACTCTCTTTATTAAAGAACGAGGTAAAGCCACAATTCTCAAGTTGAAGAACGGACATCAAGTTATAGCCAAGGGACTCAACAAGGAGATCATTCTCAATTGATAAATCATTTGAGATAGCCACCTTGCCTCGTCCCAATACCTTAAGCTCGGATTTGTCACCAATATTAACGCAATTGATATGAGTTAATGGAGGTTCAATATTACTCATTGCGTCATAGCTTCCGATCATATGTTGGGATGCACCACTATCCACTGTCCATCTACTTGACCCGGAAGCACTTCCCTACAAAAGATCAATTTCTTGATTTAGGTACCCATCCTTCAATGGGTCCACTTTTGTTAGTAACAAGGGTCTTAGGAACCCAAATAGTCCAATGATAGTCATCACCATAAGAAGTACCAACGTATTTAGCATAAACATGTCCATCTCTAGATTTCATAAGAACATAAGATGGGTTATATTTTCCGGCGAAGTCATCGTGAGTGATGCTCCCCCTAGAGGTATCACCACCCACAATGGCGTTGGTCTCCTTCTCCTTGGTCACCTCTCCCTCTTTCACAAAAACAACATTTTGAGAGGAGGAAGTGACATTCTTGGGTTTCTTCTTTGACTTGGAAACAAAACCAAGTCCTTCTTTTCCTTTCTTGGCCCCTTGAGAGCTTATGGCATCATTGAGAATTTTCTCCTTTCCTACAATGTTAGTCGTAGTGCAAGAGGTAGGCATGATAACAATGCTATTAGATGAGGATATAACTTGTTTATTAGATTGTTGAGCTAGAAGATTGTTCCGAGACTCGGTGAGTTTGTCATGAATTTCTTTAAGAGACATGAACTCCTTTTTTAGTTTGTCATGTTTCTTAATAAGTTCTTCATGAACTATTCCTAGCTCAACTCTTCTTCTTCAAAGAATATAAGTAAAGCAAGATATTTTTCATTATCTTTCCTAAGCTTGGAAACACTAATAGCATAAGTCTCTTGTAGACTAGATAGTCTCTCTTCAAGAGAGGCTCTCATGGATCTTTCTTCTTCAAGAGCTTTGGCGAGCTCATTGTCATGATTCTCATGGCCACTGCCATGGCTCTCCAAGGTCATGATGATCTCCTCCTTCTCATCTATGAGAGAGTTAGCATCATCAAGTTTCCTTAAGAGAGCCTTTACCTTTTCTTTAGTTTCACCTTCAAGACTACATAGCCAAGAGCCTAGATTCTTAGCCTCCTCATCATCAACAATGTTTTCAACACAATCCGATAATGAGGGAGAGCTAGTGACAATAGACTTGGAGGTGGAAGATATTACCGCGGTGGCTTTTGCCATGAGACATGTAGGTCGGATCGATGCCTTCTCACTGGGAGATTCAAATAGAGAGACCGATGAAGAGGAAGTCGTAGCTATGGAGACGTGGGAAACACCTACGACTTCATCTTCTCCTTCATCCCCGGAGTAGTATGTTTCCAATGTGGGGCCTTCTTGAACATATAGAGCCCTTGGGACTCTCCTAGCAATATTCTTTTTTGTGGAGCTTTGTTCTTGTCCTTGCGAACAAGCTTCCCTTCATTTTCTTCTCTTGGCTCAAAGGGACACTCCTTGACGAAGTGGTTTGCACTTTCACAATTGAAGCATGTCCTTGGTCGCTCCCCTTTCTTCCTAAAGATCTTGTTCCTTGAAGGTCTAGGAGCACCGGCCTTGTGAGCCTCCCATCTCTTCCAATACCCATGCATGGCAAGAGCGATGCACTTATGAGCACCTTTGTATGTATCTTCATAGTCCTCCTCATCATCATCATCTTCATCCACTTCTTCTATCTTAGCAATCGCCTTAGACTTCAAGGCGAGGTTTGGAGACTTTCCAAGTCCTCTTGAGCGAGCAAGAGCATCATCCGCGCTCTTGTGAGATAGGGATATGGCTATGAACTCACTAAGAACACCAATGGAGTTGAGGGAGTTTTAGTCGGATCTTGTTCTCAAATGGAGTTATGGCCTTGACAAACTTCCTCTTGATCCACTCATCGGAGATTTGCTCTTTTCCAAAGTCCCTCAATTGATTGCCAAGGGTGACCACTCTTCTATATAGCTCCTCGGGACTTTCGTCTTCAAGCATAACGAAGTTCTCGGACTTGTCAAGAGCAACATCATATTTAGATGATTGGATGCTTGCATTGCCTTGGAACAAAGTGTCAAGTTTATCCCAAGCCTCCTTGGCGATCTTGATACCGCGGATCTGTTCCAGATGTTTTCTTGGGAGAGCCTTTTGGATAGTCACAAGAGCGGTCTTGTTGAGTTGAAATTCCACATCCTCTCTTGGAGTCAAGTTGCTTGGATCATGAGGGTGGAATCCATGGAGACTGCTTCTCCACAAAGCGGTGCAAGATCCTGAAATGTGAGACTCCATATCGAACTTACAAGATGAAAATTCATTAGTGTTAAGCATGGGAGGAACTACAACATTAACCATGTGTGGCATTGTGGCAATGGGATGAATAGAATCATAATTGGGAGGTGGTGGAACTTTAGAGTTAGACCCCGAACCGTTAGCCGATTGAGACTTGGAGCCTTCGGAGCTCCCACCGCTCTTAGCCTTTTTATCGGCTTTTGCTTTGGCTTTCGCATTAGCTAAAGCGATGTTAGCTTCCATTTCGTCGATGTCCGGAATGGACCCTTCGTCCGAGCTAACATCATTGGCGGTGAGAGGTGGTTCCACGGACTCCTTGGTTTTCCCCATCAAGGGCTCCATCATTTTCTTTATGCTAGAAACCTCCGAACTAACACTAGAGCTAACCTTGGACAATTCGGTTTGGAGAGTTCCAACCGTTTCTTGTAGGTTAGATATAGTGTCGGCCATTTTGGAGATTTCCGCACTAGAACTTTCGGGGGAATTTTCATTGACCATTATATTCTTGGGCGGTTAAGCCCTTAGCAAGAGCCGAGGCTCTGATACCAATTGAAAGTGCACTATGGTCAACTAGAGGGGGGGTGAATAGATTGACTACCAATTTTTCTTTTCTTTTCCTTTTAGTAGGGCTAAGCAAGATAATATAAGGTTCTCTAGATGTGCATCTAGGTGAGCAACCTATGTGGACAAGATAATATGCGCAACGGAAGTAAAACGAAAGGTAGCAAGATAAACCACAAGTGTAAACAAGGAGACAAGGATATGATTCCCGTAGTTCCTTCTCAATGAGAAGTACGTCTATGTTAGAGAGGTGGGGAGCCACCTAGGCACTCCTCAATAGCACGGTTGTGCACACCTTATTCTCCTTGAGCTTCTCCGGTGAGGGAGATTCTCGTTTCCACTATGAGGTCGACTTGGAGGCGTTGACCAAACCTTTACATGAGCTCGAGGTCACTCCACAAGATGGATGGAGGCTCTCAACAAATCCGTAGCTTCTTGCAACAAGGTGGAAGCTACAATCACAAGATCTACTAAGGTTTCTAGGCCTCAAGTAGTATTCTAGATCTACTAGGTTGTGGTGGATGGATTCGAAATTCCTTTGGTGGAAGTGTGGATATTGGTCTCCTCTAGCTCTCCACAAAGTTTGGGAGTGAGTGGGTGAGTGGAGAGGGAGATCTAGGTGGGTGAATCTTTCATTAATGGCTAGGAGAGAGAATGGGAAAATCTTGGCATTTATGAGGAAGGGGAAGGGGTATTTATACCCCTTCCCACAAGTGGTCGCTGTGCAGTCTTGGATGCACCGGAGGCTCCGGTGGTTTCACCGGAGGCTCCGGTGGCCTTCTTCTGTGCGCAGCGGCGCAGCCCAGATCTGCTCAGTGGATGGGCCAATGGGCGGAGGCTCCGGTGGATTGGGCGGAGGCTCCGCCCACCGGGGCTGCACCGGAGGCTCCGGTGGAGCCTCCGCTCTTATCGAACATAAAGTGGTTTTGGCGGAGCCACCACCGGAAGCTCACCGGAGGCCCAGCCCGTAGCGTGCCAGTTCAGAGGGCGGAGCCTCCGGTGGTAACACCGGAACCTCCGCACACCGGAGCCGCACCGAAGGCTCCGCTGGAGGATCTGCTCTTATCCAACAGAGCACCATTTTGGCGGACCCTCCACCGGGTGCGCACCGGAGGCCAATCCCTTGTAGGCCCTGGTGGAGATGGCGGAGGCTCCGGTGGTTTCACCGGAGGCTCCGCCCACCGGAAATCCACCGGAGGCTCCGCCGCGGTCTCCGCTCATATGCACCAGAGGGCGGTTTGGGCGGACCCCGCACCAAACCCGCACCAGAGGCTGGGGCGGAGGTTCCGGTGGTTTCACCGGAGCCTCCGCTCCATGCAAAAACTGCTTCTCAGTTTTTTCTCTTCTAACTCTTTTCATTCCAACCAAATTTTCAGACCATAGAATTAGTAAACTTGATGAACCTGGGAATTTTCATATATCAAATAAACATCAGTCCAATAGGTATGTTGTCATATAATTATCAAAACGGACAATGATCTTTCAAAGGCCCCGATCTACGTCTTCACCAACCGGATTTCATTTCCCCCCTCATTTGCTTGAGGGGAACTAGTCTAGGGTTTCCTTGTGTGGAGAACCTAGACATCTTGTCTCTCTCTTGGTGATTCTTGTGATTGTTAGGAGCCCCCAATTTGGTTGTGGGTGTGTGCCCCAAACTTGTTTGTAAAGGACTCGATTCCCGCCTCAAAGGGGATCAATAGTGGAAGGTGGAATAGGCCTTTGTGGCGAGATTCATCGAAGAATAAGGTGAGGGCTTTGAGGCGTTGAGTAGGCCTTCGTGGCGAGCTCACATCGCTCCAACGAGACATACTCCCTTAACAAGGAGGAACTCGGGAATACATCGTGTCTCCGCGTGCTTCCTATCGGTTATCTCGTTCCCTTATCCTTTACTTGTGTTTGTATTGCATTTATTGTTGTACTTGTCATATAGGTAAATTCATCTTAGTTGTATTATCTAGAGAATTTACCTTTGTGTCAAGCCTAATCTTGAAGAAAAAATAAAATTGGTCGTAGCACCTATTCACCCCTTTTTAGGTGCCCATACATTACTTTCAGTGCTTAGTTAATAAAATTGTACTAAACCACACAAACATTGGTATTGTACGTACAATTTGTAGGAAAACACATCAACATGTTAGACCCTCCGGGTAATAACTCGGACGTCCAGGAGTTTTAGTTTTCCGACCGTTAGAGCATATGAAACCGCGCCTATCCCGCCAAACAGGCCCATCACCCTAGCTTATTCTCGTTTCGATAGCTTAGTCCCTCTCCTCCAGCGTCTTTCATCTCCAACATCACGCACCAGATCCGTTACCAGCCCGCCGAACCCGTCGATTCCAAAGGCATGGCGTTCTGGCACACAAACGAGATCGGCGAGCCCGCGGACACTGTCAACAGCTCGTCGTCGGATGAGGTATATATACATCATATTATTCCAAGTGAGGAAACTGTAGAGTGAGAATTCTTATGATTTTTACCACTTCCTTTCGGTTTGTGAGTTTTTTAGGAATCGACATGTGAATGTGGTATTCCACTACGAGTTTGTGTTCGAGTTAATTAACTACTCCCTCCGTTCCAAAACATTTGACTTCCATTTGGCCAAATATAGATATATCTATACACTAAAATATGTCTATATACATCCATAGTTATACAAATGGAAGTCAAGTATTTTGGAACAGGTATATAACTAATTAATTAATTTTAATTAAGCAATGATATACTTTCCTCCATAGTGCTTATGCAAGATTTTGGCTAGTCAACCGGATCCCCACCTATTACACTCTTATCAACTCGGCCGAGCCGGCGCCGGTCCCAATCTTTATGCCTGTGCCATCCAGCGGCACCTCTTATCTATGATGCTCCCGGTCCCACTTATTCTAGCGCCGCCATCCCTGAGCTACGTCGCACCCGAGGGCACCCCTCAGCTGCGCCGCCGCTGTGGGCACTAGTCACCGATGGCGCCGACATGGCCGACTGCACAAACGAAAAAAATAACAACGCACATGTGAGATAACATAAGCTCCAAAAAACTTTAGAGGGACCAAGCTCCCAAGTTTGTACGACTGGGTATGGCAAATGGTTGACCATCTTAGCACAAACATAAATAGTTTCATAGCCACCCTACCAGGCGGTTTACCGTACGAGCCGCCTCTAAAACTAGTGTACACTGAGGCAGTCGTTATTCCACACCGATGCACAACATTGTTGATGCCCTCCATAATATAGGCCGTCTGTATCCAACCGAGCTGGCTATGTTTTGCAGCAGCCTCAAGGATTTTGGGAGGCGACTTCCTCTTTTAGCCCGCTACGGATGGGTTTTTCTTTTGAGTCAGCTTATCTACACAAACCGGCTGAGGGGTGGCGTTTCCGAGCCCGTCTATACTAACGGTCTCTTATACTCAGTTTTCTACTAGTGTAACTTTGTGATATGTGTGATGTTTCGGATGGATCCTCGCTATCTAAAAGGGTGATCAGGGTGAAGCATTATGCCCTTGGAGAGGGAGTTTTCCAAGGCAATTGGGTTGACATTTTAGAAGAAATGATTGATGCCTCCAAGTGCACATGTTCGTTAGGGAACAATTTCGTGGAAGTATGATCTCCTAATTTATATCGTTCCTATGGAGAGCACCATTAGTTGGCACTATCAATCCCTCAACGACGGTGTCAAACGCAGTCACGTTCACACCCAAAGTATATGGAAATAGACTAATCTATAAGTTGCTATGGAAACCAGTTTAATAAAGGGTTGTTTGTAAAGACTAAAACTAGAACACAAGTAAACAAGTAAAGAACAATACTGAAAGTAAAATGGTTGAGAATATGAGAGTGTATTAAAGTTACGAATACCAATATAGACTGATGTTGCTTTACTGATGGGCTATGGTGTACACTACCGTATGCTCGGGCGGTCCCTCATATGTCATTGCCTCCCAATTTCCACTGGCAAGAACAACTCAATTGTCCACCATGTTGCCAGAATGCCTCCTCACAACAACCATAATGCTGGTGGGTATTATGATCATAAGACCGGACCAAAGGCATTTAGTTCTATGGGTAACCGTGACTCCTAGACATATGCACTCCTCAAGAGATATCAAAGAGTGTCGCTATCAAAGGTCAAATGATTTGCGCAAAACGTCTATCTACTTGTGTGTGGCCTAGGTAGTCGGGCGTCTCCAACTATGCCTATAGATTGGACATCTCCAAACATTATGAATAAAAAACAATCAAACGCCTAGATAATATCATGAATAGAAGAACTTTATTACCACACCAAGTCACAACTCAAATATTCATAACATTAAAGAGATGGTTCAATTCCTATTACAACCCATCAAGGAAGCCATGACGAAGAAGGAAGATGACGACGACGATGGTGACGATGGCGACGTCGGTGTCGTGGAGGCGTGGTGTCTTCCTCCTTCGGTCTTCCTCCAAGGTTGAGTATGATCTTGAGGTGTCTTGGAAGCAAAGTTTCTCTATGGTGGTGATGGAGATGGAGGTATGGACGTGGACGTATCTCCTCTATCAACCTTGAGGCGCTCGGGGAGGATGTGTGGATGCTCCCTAAAGGCCAGGGCCTCCCCTCCTTATATAGGAGGACTCTTCTTGATCCAAGGGCTGTACATGAGCCCCCTTTGACCCTTCAAACCTACCTAAAGTGGTTAGGAAGGTTAGGGTTCGAACGGGGTCAAAATCGGTGAGGAATCGCGAAAGTTCGCCTAATTTCGGGCATCCTGGGCTGCTGTATGGTCACTGGTACGGTCATTGCCAACCGTACCTTGGTCATAAAACTCATAGATGCTTCGCATGCTAAAATAATCATGGTACGGTCAATGGTACGGTCATTGCCGACCGTACCGTTGGTCGGGAAAAATTCCGTCTCGTGAATATGTCTCCTTTAGTATTTTGGCCGCCATTACCTCAGACGAACTCAGTTTTAGGTGATACTTGTATCGTTGAGCTCGTATGGACGGGGCACACATTTTAGTGGTCTCCAGTATTGATTTTGTCTTGGTGAAAAAATAACCATTTTTCAAACCTCTTAACTTGCTATCTGGTGCGTGTAACTTCTTCAGATTCTTTTTCGTTCGTCTTATTTCCTCTTGATAATTCATAATTTCCACCTACACATACATAGACACAAAGACAAGGGTAAAATAAGTAAAATCTTAATAAAAACATATAATGTGAAAATCTCATTGGAAAATTGGGTTTGTGTTGCAATCAACGTAAAAGGTAGAAACCAATATAGAACGATGCAAAATTGCAATATAAACATATGAAAAACAATAGAAAAAATCATTCCAAATATGGACACATCAACCTTCTCATGCTTAGGCTCTTGCTCGTCCAAGTAATGTCGATAAATAAGAATGCGGACATTTACAAGTTTCCACGCATAAGCAACTGGACAACATTTATTTCTGAAAGCTCAAAGCAAGATAATACGTATTCATGCAAGGCAACAAAAGATTAGTTATGAATAAATATTTTGATGTCCAAAGCACACGAGATTCGGTTAAAAACTTCTAAGTCCGATGTCAACGTTAAATCTCGTTTGAAAGAACAAACTTGTGATCCTCCTATTTGCATTTTATTATATTATTCCGATTTTTTGATGGAACCGAGTAGCGTGGAAGTTGAACATGCTTAGTTGTCAAATACAAATAGATATAAAACTTTTCAATACATCCCACTCATGTTATCTAGTCAAGGCTCTTAAGTGCAAATATTTTGGTTGTTAGAACTCACTGAATTTGTATTTCTTAGTTGATGAGATCATGCCAAAAAAGAGTGGCATATGCGAGTCAGTTATTTTATAGCTAGGTCGGAGTACCCAGTGGAGCACGATTAATGCTACAGCCGATATCTCACTCATGACTGATATCTAAGGTTTCTCTCGGGTTTGATCTCTCAATAGAGGAGGAGTGTCCAACTTTTCTTAGGAACACATAACTATTGAGAAGTTGATATTTTACCCATCATAATATTGTTGTTACAAATGTTTAACCAACTCATAGCCGATATCCGAGATTTCTCTCAAATGGATCGTTCGTATGCAGGGGCGGATCCAGGATTTGAGCATGGCGGGGGCCGGACAAGACGTTGATCATAAAATCGATACACTATGGAAAAAAAATCAAATCTTATCAAACTATGAAAATATATCAAGTCTTATCAAACTACCGCTATTTCGTCGGAAGGTTGCACATCTTCCGGATCAGGATTGGAATCATTATTTATGGTAGCTATGCTAGAATCGTTGTTTCCTCTGGTGGATTTGTATTTTCAGCTGCAGTCTGCAGAGTTGGACCTTGAACCAACCGGCTTGGAAAAAATACTAATTGGCCGTGTTTTCCTCTTTATGGCAAGCAGCTATACAAGTAGAAAATAATTAATAAACCATTATAACTAGCCAGACAAATTATCAAGAAGTAATTATTTGAATTGGCCAGAGATAGCACAACTACATATAGCATACATAGACATGTAGATGTACAATACCTAGCTTGGGCGATCACCGGATCAGGCAAGAAAATTGATCTTGGGGTCATGGCGCATGGGACGGTGGCAGTAATAGGTCGTCGTTGCCAATTTAGCTTTCTTGATCCATCGAATCTGTACATGTGTCTTACATTGCAGCCGTGGCACATTTACCTTCCTTGATCCATCAAATATGTAGATGTGGTCTTACATTGCAGCGGCGGCACCGTTGCTCAATATGAAGCAGACCGGAATATGGACATTAGATGCGATCGTGTGTGCCAAATTGCGTGCACACCGTGCAGTCAAAAAGTCTGATACACGTACCATTATGGCCTTAGGGCTTTCTTTTGAACTCATGGCCTTAGGGCCTTGACTAGATGCATAGGCTTCGGTCCACACGAATTAGAATGCGGTCACGGTGGGCTGAAAATATTATAATTAAGCTAATTGAGATATTTATATTACCTACTGGCCCCTGCTATATATGATTGGGGGTGGCCGAACCATGGGGGTGGCCTGGCCACCCCTCGCCCCCCTCTAGATCCGCTTCTGTTCGTATGCCATAGGAGTTGTCAACCTCCCATAGAGTGCGACAATGGTGCAAGACACGCGTATAGCAATATATCACTTTTTCATCGGAAGAAAAAACATTTGGCATAAGCAATCTCGAAACTCTGAAACATTAATTCAGATTTATCAACTTCCTCTATAAGCAACCATTGAGTATATTACTTCTAACACAATGGGGTTGAGCAACTTCATAACTATATCAAGTAACATATACGAAGAGCTTATTTATTGCATTTTTCTCTTTTTGATGGATGGAGTATCGTTGCAAATGATTCTAGAGGATCACAAAGTTATTCACAAGCTAGATAAAAATTCGAAATATATACATCAAAACTCTAACTTGTTTTATGGGGTTGAACATGAGCAAGTGATTCACAAACATAAACACAAAAATAGACACTCGTTGTGAACAACGGGATCGAATAATCGCAGATGGAAGTCGGCTAGGAACACACCCCAAGCAGCAACGCAGGTTTGCAATCCTCCACCACCAATCAGAGGGTTGGAAAAATCGGAATGAAGAGATCGAAGATGTCACACCATACATCAACAAACAACTTCTCTTGAACGACACACCAACTGTCAAGATCCAATAGATACCAACAGATATGACAACACCTACTCTCACTGGCCCCTTGCCAATGCAGAAAATCGACGAGGTAGGGAGATCTCGAAGAGACCTTATTTCAATACGCCATAGTCGCCACCACCTTGTCGAGGACTCTATGGAGACCAAAACCCAAAACTAACTTTAGGAACCTTACAAGAACACCAAGTGCAGGCCAAGGTTCCCACCTACCACAGCTAGGTCGAAAAACAAAGGAGACAGGGAACCGTCGATTACCGAATGAAGAAGGCGGATACAACAGATGGCGGTGCGATTAGGGTTACCCTCAATAGTTTTGGATTGAAATTTAGACAACCTAACACCCTTGTTCAAATAAAATCACTTACAACCGAATACATGGAAGTAGGAGACCTTGGGCTTGTTGCCGGTGAGTATCTCATATGGAGTCTTGTCCAAGCCCTTGCAGATGTAGAGGTGGTTGGAGGAGTGGCATGCGGTGGATATAGCCTCGGCCCATAAATATTGGGGAGAAGAATACTCCGCCAACATGGTCCTTGCCATATCCAAGAGAGTGTGATTCTTCCTTTCGGCAACACCATTTTGTTGAGGAGTGTAAGTGGTGGAGTATTGATGACGAATGCCTTCTTCACTAAGGAATTCATTCAAAGTGTAGTTCTTGAACTCCGAACCATTATCACTCCTAATAGCTATGATTTGCACATTGTGTTGACGTTGCACTTCGTTGGAGAAATCGATGGTGGTTTGTTGAGTTTCACTCTTGCACTTGAAGAAATAAACCCAAGTGTATCTTGAATAATCATCGACAATCACCAAGAAATACTTCTTGCCACCAAGACTTGCCTCGGGCATGGCACCAAAGAGATCAACATGGAGAAGCTCCAAGATCCTCTTTGATGAAATAATAGTCTTGGCCTTGTGCGAGATATCATGCATCTTTCCTTCAACACACGACCTACAAACGCGATCTTTGGAAAAGGAAACATTTTCTTTTAGTCCGACAATAAGGCCACCTTTGTGAAGACTTTGCAAAGTTCTCATGTTGACATGGGATAAGCGGCGATGCCACAACCATCCCACGTCCGCATTTCCAAAAAGACACATTGATTGAGAGTTGGTAGACTTCGAGAAGTCCACCACGAACAACTCATTTTCAACATGTCCCACGTATGCAACGTCAAGAGTCTTGCTCCTCAAAAGTACCACAATATCTTCATCAAAAAAGATGGAGAAACCCATCTTTCCAAGAGAGCGGACGGAAAGTAAATTGAAACCAAGGGATTCGACAAGCATGACATTCACGATAGTGATATGAGGAGCAATCACAACCTTGCCAAACCCCGATACCTTAGACGAGGACGAGTCTCCATAGGTGAAGGTTGCTTGAATATCATTTGGGCGCAACTCCGTCACAAGTTCTTTGCTTCCGGTCATATGACTAGTGCATCCACTATCAATTATCCATTTAGACCCACCGGAAGTATAGTCCCGCAAGAGATTATTGACTAGAGTTAGGACCCGAGGAGGGTCCCTTCATGTTAGCAACAAGGGTCTTTGGAACCCAAATAGTATAGTCAATGTAACCCTCAATAGGACCAACATATTTAGCTTGCACAGCACCATAATAATCAACATATAATAAATGATGTGGATTGTTAGTTCCCGCGGAGATGCTACGAGTACTGATGTCCCTCATGACACGACTACTCGAAGCAACATTGCTTGCTTGTGCGGGAGTGCTACGAGTAGTGTTGTCCCTAATGAAAATACTACCTGAGGCACCATTGTTGTCCTTCTTCTTGTTCTTCTTCTTGGCAACATAGCCAAGTCCTTGCTTCCCCACTTGTGGCCTTGGAGCACTCAATTGTGGTCTAGCAACAACCACATGAGGACTAGGGGCCACCACTTGTGGGGAAGAGGCCACAACCTTCTCAACTTGAGGGCCTTTGCCCTTGAGCCTAGCAAGCTCATCCTTCAACCTAGCATTTTCCTTAATAATATTTGCATGATCAAAAGAAGAAGTAGAGGTTCTAGGGTTGTTAAGTTGGTTAAGTGAGTTTTAAGTTGTTCATGCAACTCTTTGAGGGAAGAATGTTGACTCTCCAAAGCTTTGTGAGCCTCGGTTAGTTTCTCAAACTCCTCGGTTAGTTTACCATGACCAACCCCAAACTCAACCTTATCCTTTTTAGCCGTTTTATATTTAGCAATTGCAAGATCACGTTCCTTAGTGATATTAGAAACAAGTTCATTATGAGTTTCTTCAATAGATTCAAGTTCCTCCTCAAGAGAAATTCTCCCATCATTCTCTTCCTAAAGAGTCATAGTGAGGGATGCAATTTCATCCGCATCCCTTCTTTCAACCTCACCCTTCTTCTCAAGAGCTTCTTGGGCCTCTCCCAATTGGCTCATGAGATGTTCGAGGTACTTATTGGTCTCCCCTTGCATGTTAGACATAAAGCATTCCAAAGAGAGCATTTCATCTTCTACTCTAAGACTAGGAAGATTTTCTAGTTCACTTGGGGTCTTAGAGTTGGAAGAAGGTGATACCTCCGAGGCCTTAGCCATGAAGCACTTGGCATTTCGGTGAGGATGATTTTCATTGGGTGATTCAAAGAGAGATGAAGATGATGGAGTAGAGGCAATAGCTAGGGCGGCCACTTCACTAGTGGTTTCTTCTTCTTCATCACTCTCGGAGTCATATTCCTCTTGAGTCACTAGCACAAACTTGGTGGGAGATTTCTTGTTGAAAGGTTTCTTCTTGAAATGAGGTTTCTTGTACTCAACCTTGGTCTTATCCTTGCGAACTAGCTTGCCCCCATGGTGTTCTCTATTCTCATAGGGACACTCCACAATAAAATGGTGCTTATCTTGGCAATTAAAGCAAGACCTCACTTTTTGAGCCCCACCATTGCCATAGCGAGACTTGGTCTTCTCCTCAACAAATTTCTTGGCCTTGGGAGGATTCCTCCAAAACTTTTGCACGGTGAGAGTAATGATATCCTTTAGCACGGGATCATACTCTTGATCCTTCAATGGAGCCAGACATCCTCTATTTGCGTCTGTCTTCTTCATACTCAACTTCTTGTGACACAACCTTGGCCTTCAAAGCAACCGATGCCCCTTTGTGCATTCCTAGGGCCCTAGCATGGTTGTCAAGAGCATTCTTGGTTTGCACTTGATAGGAGCACATTTCTTGCATAACTTGAGTTGAGGTCATGGAAGGGAAATCATGTCTTCCTTGAATGCTCTTCAAGTCTGCAGGCTCAAATGGCATGAGGGCAATCATGTACTTCCTTTTGATCCAAGCATCATCAATGTACTTGGCACCAACATTAGTGAATGCGGTGGAAAGTGTCTTGAGCCTTCGGTACATGTCTTCATGGTTATCTCCATCAAGCATATAGAACCCTTCAGCCTCATTGGTCAAGGCATCATATATATTCTGTTGCATGCTCTCATTGCCCACAAAAAATGACGACAAGAGCGTCCCATGTTTCCTTGGCGGTGGAATATTGTTGAAGATGCGGCATGTGGTTCGGACCCACGGCTTGTTGAAGAATTGACAAGGCGGTGTAGTTGAGTTCACAATCTACGGCTTCTCTTCTTGTGAGGTTCTTGGGGTCATTAGGCTTGTATCCATCACGAGTTACCCTCCAAAGATCTATACAAGAAGAGTTCAAGTGAGTCTCCATGTAATATTGCCATTCACGAAAAGAATATGCATCAATTTTAGGTGGATCTCCCCTAGGATTATATGAGGATGTGGGACAGGAGGATCGGGAGGATAACTTCCGGGAACGGAGTGAAATTCTCCATCTCCTTCCGTACCCTTCTTAGTGGAGTTTTCGGCGGAAGCAATTTTACGTGGTTCACCATCTACCCCTTTCTTGGAGCCCTTTGGATGTTCATCCGGAGGAGAAGAGTCGGAGACCTCCGGTCCTTTGGCTTTCAAGAGGTCCATCAAGACTTGACGTAACTCATTGATTTTGGTGTCTATGGATGAGGTCAATGAATTTTTCAACTCATTGAAATCATTCATGGACACTTTCACCACGGACGATTCGGTATCCGAATCTTCGCCCATACTTAAACTCTTAGGCGGTTAACCCCGATAGAAGAGCCGAGGCTCTGATACCAATTGAAAGTAAAGTATATGCACCTAGAGGGGGGGTGAATAGGTGCTACGACCAATTTTAATTTTTCTTTAACAATTAAGATTGACACAAAGGTAAATTCTCTATAAGATGCAACTAGGGTGAATTTACCTATATGACAAGGCAAGCACAATAATAATACAAGCAAGAGTAAAGGAGGAAGGGAACGAGGTAACTGATAAGAAGCATACGGAGACACGATGTATTCCCGAGTTCCTCCTTGTTAAGGGCGTACGTCTCGTTGGAGGGGTGTGAGCTCTCCACAAAGGCCTACTCAACGCCACAAAGGCCTCACCCTATTCTCCGATGAACCCCGCCACAAAGGCCTAGTTCACCTTCCACTATTGATCCCCTTCGAGGCAGGAATCGAGTCCTTTACAACCAACTTGGGGCACACACCCACAACCTAATTGGGGGCTCCCAACAATATCAAATCACCAATAAGTAGCAAGATGCCTAGGTTCTCCACAAGAGGAAACCCTAGGCTAAATCCCTCTAGCTAGAGAGGAGGAAATGAAGAACGAGTCGGTGAAGATGTAGATCCGGGTCTTCTCCTTCAATCCTCCAAGTATCAACGAGTTTGGGTGGAGGGATTTAGAGAGATCTAACTTTGGAGGCTCAATAAATGCTTGACTTTAATGCTGGAGCGAGCAACCTCTTGGGGAAGAAGGGGATGGGGTATTTATAGCCCCCTCCCGAAACTAGCCGTTTGACCCTTTTTCGTGCCTGGCGGTACTACCGCTGGTGCCAGCGGTACTACCGCTACCTGGAAACGTCAGCGGTACTAGGGAGTCCCAGTCACAGGGCGCGGGCGGTACAACTGCCAAAGTACTGTGGTACTCCAGCAGCGGTACTACCGCGAGTGCACACCGGTACTACCGCTAGCCACAATCTTCGAATTAAATCGAAGTGGCTGGCGGTAGTACTAGGGCACTACCGCCCTAGTACCGTAAACGTTACTGCGAGCAAATCCTAGCCAGCGGTACAACGACCGGTACTGAGGGCGGTACTACCGCTTCCTGTAGGTAGCGGTACTACCGCCCGCCAGTAGCGGTACTACCGTTGAGCAAGGTTTTGCTCAAGATAAATATGATCACAGCGGTACTACCGAACCAGTACCACTTCAGTACCGCTGGAGAGAGTACGCAATTTTATCCTGGCGGTACTGAGCGCGGTACTACTGCTTGTTGTACAAAGCGATACTATCGCTGCCAAGCCCGGTACTACCGCTGACCATAAAAAACTTGGTGGCTTTGTCTTGGAATTCTCTTCACCTTTTTGGCGTCTAGTTGATATAACCTGAAATACTTGACGCACTGTTAGATGCTTAGTGGTGTTGTTATCAACTCCAAAACCTAAGAGAGATCAAAGATGCAAATGCACTTTCAGCATCTTGGAAGAACCAGCAGGACGGATCCTCCTCTCTGGCGGGAGTAGGAGTTTACATTTGTTGGAAACAAGACTAATCAACTACCGATATTTTTCTACAGGGCCAAGCTACAAACGTTTCTTCAGCGCTGCAAGCAGAAGCGGAGAGTCTTGTTCTCGCAGCAAGATTCATATCCTCGCTTCACATCTTTCCGGTGCAAATTTTCTTTGATACCAGGTCCCTTATGATGGCTACTCAGGCCGCCTCTCCAAATCAAGATTCAGTCCCTTGGAGCATCAGGCAACACATTGTGGATTTAAAAAATTGCACCACTACTCTTTCCACGTCTACTCATCATGATTCCAGGGATTATAATGGCATTGCTCATGATTGTGCTCAGAAAGCTCTCAGATCCAATCGATCAGAGCTTATTAGTTCATGCAGGAACTTAGCTCACGACAACATACCTTGCCCTGTTGTCTCTGCTGCCTTAGCGCTTAGACTACACGACACTGTAATCACTGTTGTACACTGTCTCTGAGCTTTTGAAATATCGGCACCTTGGTGCCACCGTTTTTACAAAATTTAAATCGTTAGATCAACCAACACCTATTTGTATCACAAAGATACGTCGTTTTGGACATTGGCATGGTCATCAGGATTTACTTTTGACCACTAGTTTTTTTTTTTGAGAAACATGGTACAAACGCAAGTGCTCATATACACGCGCATACACTCACCCCTATAAACGCACGCACGCACACCCTACACTTATGAGAACCTTTGAGATACCATAGGCGCCTCGCTGTCGACGGGAACGTTGCTTCCCACTGAAAGAATATTCCGCCTAAATGCAACACACATGTGTCAAACCTGGGGTTTGAACTCTGGTGGGTTGGGGGTACAACCACCCTCCTAATCATCCAACCACAGGTTGATTTGCTTTTTTGACCACTAGTTTACTATAACTAGAAGGATACTCCGCGCGTTGCTGCGGGAATCACTTTGGAAACTAAACTATACTGTAAAGAAAAGGTTATTAGAGATGTGATAAATTATGTTTTCTAACCTAATATGCAAAATTCAATTGATTATAGATATATTTTAAATTGTTAATATGAATAATTGTATGATTTAAGAAATGGATAATGTGTAACTTGCATATGCACCAATTAATAAATATGAGTGGTGATGACATGGACAGTTGATTGGCTAAGAGAGTGGATGATGTGGATAGTTTGCATGTTGAGATAGAAAATTCATTAATGCATGTTAGTGGGTTTTTGTTTTATAAAAAGTATAGATATACCTATAAGGCACAAGTAAATAATATATTATGAAAATAACTTTTGAGAAAAATATAGTCATATGATTTAGTTCTCAGTCTAAATATTTAAAAAAAATTATAGTCAAAGTTTTGAAATTTTGACTTAAGACATGTTCAAAACAATATACTCGCTCCATTTACTTTTATAAGTCATTTCAATTTTGCCCACATACATTTTAAAATAAGTGAATCTAGACTCATTTTACATATGGATTTACTTATTTTACTATGCATGTGGTTAAATTGAAACGGTAAGTTGTGCCTTATAAAAGTGAACGGAGAGAGTATTCGCAATATGGAGGGAGTAACGGGAAAGAAAATGTTTGTCATGTTCTCTATTTTGTTTCTTTTTTATTTGCCGTCAATAAAGGCCTAAAAATAGCTACTTGTGTTGCATTTGTTAAGTCTTTTTTGTTTCTTGAACTCCGTCTGTAGTTGTTGAACCGTCAAAGCATATGCACCGACACCCCAATAGTGACCTCAATAGGGCTATTGGGCGCGCCGACATGAAATGCCCCCATGGGGCGACCCAATAGCGGCAAAGTTACCGGACGAGCCCAACCCTGCGTCCGAAAATCCCGCTTAGGTTCCCGTTTGTTGGGTCGCTATCGGGCATGCTGGCAACCGCGGCAATACACGCCACGCCGGATCCTGACTGGCGGGGCCGCACTGGCAGCGACACGAACGCATTCAACGCGAGTTACTGCAGCGACGAAGAGCCGGTATGTGCTTTTAAATGGCGCACCGTTTACCCTGTGTAACATCCCTCTTTTGCTAAGATAGGCTTTGTGGTGTTGTGTTCATCTCATACATGCATGAAAACAAGTTTTGAACCATGTTGAAACAGTTTAAGTTGTTAATTTAAATGGTTTGAGAAAATTACCACAAATAGTACTTAATTTGGTTTCCAAAATTTTGTTTTGAAAAGTAATTCAAATACACCAAAGCAAAACATGGTTTTGTTGGAAATTTTATAAGGTTTCCAAAAATTATTTTTGCTAAATTTTCTGTTCACAAAAAGGCCCTCAAAACAGTGATTCCTGTTCTGTTTTTAAACAGAAAAGGGGCTTCTCTGTAAATCTCAAGTGTACCGGGGGTTTTTCGCAAAAATCCTTTTTATCGTCTTCTACCTCTGCCAGTAGGTGAGCTGCTTGCCGCCGATGCCGTGGCCACCTCCTGCTTGGCCTCTGCCGTGGATAGAGCCGAGAGGGAGGCGTCCTGATCCTCCCTACTCCCTCTGCCCTCGCTCACGAACCCCCTCCCTTCCTGTATCTCGTCCGGAACCGGGACCTAACCCTAACAGCAACCGCCGCGGCCGCCGCTCGACGCCGGCGTTACAAGCATCCTCGAGCTCCACCTTGCCCCTCTGAGGCTCTCCCACACCCTATACCTCCTCCTCAACGACGCACGCAAGCGGGGAGGGCCGGAGACGACGGAATCGACTCCATCTTCTCCAAGTCCGGCCGCCGCCGCGATTTGCGATTCCGGCGAGCCCCGTTGCCGCCTCGGCCGTCCGACCACTCCATGAGCTCCACCAGGTCGTGGTGAGCCTCCCGGACCCCTCTGTTTCCTCCCTCCCCCTCCGGTTCACCCCCCTCACCTTAGTCTGCCGGCCGCCGCCGTGCAACTCCTCGTCGGCTCGCCGCCGGCCACCATTTGGTTGCCCCGCTGCCGCCCACACGTTCGCCGAGTCCTTCTCTAGCTCCCCAACCAGTTGTTTTCGCGAATCGATCAACCGATCGATCAATTGCGTGCTCACAGAGAGAATCCATCCCCCTGTGACGTCACAGTGACCTCAAAGTGATGTCATAACTCCCTTTATAACATTTCCAGAAATTCCAGAAAAAGAGTAAAAATTGATAATTGAATAACTGTTAAAATATTAATTAGAAAACTAAAATAAAAATATGGTTATGCTCAGAAAAATGTAATCTTTCCAAATATGTCTTTTTCATATATGTTTGAGAAAGTCCAAAAAATGGCTTTATTTAATGTGGTTTAATTCATTTAAAATAGAAAAATAAGTTTTTATTCACTAAAATTAGAAAATTAAAAGTTATATACCAAAATTCTCAAAATAACAAATGCAACCTAGTTATGATGTTTTAAACCTCATTTGAGCACTTTAACTTGCACTCACTTCCAGAATCGCCCGAAAACCCCCTTCGGGGTCTATTTCGGGATAAATTCAGTAAAAATGTTTAATTAACATATGAACCCTAGCAAACCAACGATCATGCTTAGGGCTTTATTTCAGTGCATTAATTTGCTCATGCATACATATTGCGCATTGCATCGATGCCATGTTTGATTGTGTTCTTCTTTTCGGTGTTGTTTCCCCTCGGTAGAACGCAACTCCGAAGTGAAGGCCAGCAGTCCAATGGTGAATACTTGATCTTAACCGACAAGTCAAGCACTTATTCCAGAAGATCTTTATCTGGTTTTCTTATAGCCAAGGCAAGCATAACCTGTCGTGGGATAATCATGGCAGATGTTACCGGGGGTAACTGATCTTGGGGCAAGACGACACAGGTATTTGGGAGAGGGTTTAGCTCAGAGGAAAACATGGTGCAATTCGATCTGGTAGCCGGCAATCAAAGTCGCCGAGTCTCCGATCTTGATATAATAACTCAACTCTAGGATTACACTTGGTGCTCGATATCACACGATGTTGCTAGGGTTCGTAGATCTCTGTCTAAAACTAGACTCGGGGGTTGGTTTATAAAGCACCCATACCCCCTGGCTTATTCCCCAAGGCGCACCCTGGTTCCTACCCGGACACGGCACACAAACCCTATCTTTCCTTTACAACAACCCACAACCCGGGTCGCCGGGCCTACAAACTTGGGCCTTCACAGGTTTCCTTATCCTCGGCCGGATCCTGCACAGTGTCCTTTGGGCCGGGTTATTCCTTGGTGTATGGCCTACCGGGTTATCATCTCCCCGTCAGTAGTCCCCAGAATAGCCTGGGCTTCATGGATCCTCCTTGAAGCGCTTGCTATTCCCTGCAAAGGTATCAAACATACGGGCATATAGAGGCCGGGTTAAGATGTTTTGATATTCAGCCAGGCCTCACTCCATGGTGGCCATATAATAACCCGGATTTTTCCTCCGAACATTTTGGCTCAAATTTCCAGGTCCAAATCATAATGAAAACGCCAGGATCCCGTGCTCGATAATCAATCCTGATACCCCGGGGTTAACCTCCTTCTTTCTTTTATCCAGATGCCCTGCTCAATACTTGGCGCGTATCTCGCAAAATCCTCGTGAACAACCGTCACCCCACGATTTCCGGCTTCTGGCCATCGCGATAAGCTCACCCTTACTCTATAAATAACACCCAGAGGGTAACCCTAAATTCGTCACCACGCCTCAACTTCCCCTTTCTCTCCTTGCTCCTTGCTTCCTCGCAGCTCCGCCGCCAGAGGCTCGCGCACATCATCAAAGCGAACTTGCCCCCAGCCTTACTCGCCCTCGAGCCGTCCCGTGCCGCCGCCAAGCTCCGCCATCGCACCTTTATTCCTCTCGCCAAGAATCGTGAAGGGGCACTCGAGCCACGCCGCCCAACACCGTCGCTTCCATACCTCAATCTCTTCAGTAAGCCTCTTATATCTGCCTAATTTATCCTTGCAATTTTTCCAATTTCAACCAGGATCGGATCTAGGTCAACCCGTGAGCCACTCTTCTGATTACATCAAATTAGATCGATTCGACATCCACCAACTCTTTTACCCACCTGCTATATAGTCGCAACTCATCCCCTATCAATATTAACCATCAAAACTCCTGTAGGATCGCTCGCAAACTTTCCCATCTAGATCCGTTCCTCCTCGATTTTCCGCTCTCTGCATTAACACCCGGAAAATCCTCCCTTTCCAGCTACTTCACTTGCAATAGATACATGGGCAACCACCCATCGACCCCAAATGCTTTTCCTCACGTAAGTGACCTATAATCTCCACAGTTGCACTCAACACCCGGATACTTTGTAATTTCTGCATCACAGCATGATACCCGGATAATTCTCAACTTCATACTTTCTGGACACCTTACACTCGGATACTTCAACACTCCCGGGTCTTATTTGATACGCCTCTTTTTCTGGTGCTTTGCAGGTTGACCCCATGGCTCCCAAACGACAAGGAAAACAACCGACCCAGGCGAGAAATACCCAAAACATATCCGCCAACTGGGGGCGTTCCACAGCTACGAAAGCCAAGTCGGAGGAGCTAGCCAAATTAGGAACTCTCCCTTCTCAGAAGGACATTCACTGGAGGGCGCCGGGCAGTGAGACCCGGCCCACACCCACAGAAAACGAGGTAATCTGCTTCGTAGAGCACGTGACCCGGGGATTCCGTCCTCCGGGTCACCCTTTCTTTAGGGAGGTCTTAGATCACTATGGACTCCGAATGTTCGACATAGGGCCTAACTCTATGTTGAACATCACCCACTTCATTGTTCTCTCCGAATCGTACTTGTGCATGCCGCCGAGTTTAACTCTCTTCATTGAGTTATTCCAATGCAAGCCGTGCCGCGAAAGCGGTGACGGAGCACTCCTAACCTGTGGCGGGGTATCCATCCAGCACCGCAGGAATTCTCTGATGCCAACCCTCAACCTACACTCCCACGTCAAACACTGGCAACTGTCCTTCTTTTATTGCCGCGATACCTCCCCTGACAGTGAAAAGAAGCTGCCGGGTTACTCAGGGACCCCCCTCGAGCCCTCCGAGTCTTTCAGTGCCTTTGCATCAGATTCGGACAGGGAGACAATCCTTCCCTTGCTAACCAAGATGGCCATTCTCTCAGCCCAAGGCCTCCTCGGGCTCAATTTAATAAAAACATGGGTTGATTTCCGGATACAACCCAACTCCGTTCGCACCAAACTGATGTGCGAGTACTCAGGGCACACCACAGATACGCTCCGATACTCCACCAAAAGCTTTGCAGCCGGTGATACTAACAAGACCATCAAAGGCTTCTTAACGGAGAAGCTGGAGGTGATAAAGGGCATCACCGGGTTACCCCCGTTTACTCGGGACAACCCGGCTCCAGCGGTAATACCTGATATCCATAACTTACTTCCGCATCTTGACTCGATACAGCTTCTAACCCTTATTCCCATTCCTTTGTCTTAGGCTGATGACCCTTTCTGGAGAGTTGAACCCTTTCCCCCTTCCAGAGACCCGGAAGACGAGGACGAGCCAGCTGATGGTAGCGAAGGTATTTGCACAGGATCTGTATATCTTTACTTGTATTACTTCCCTTTCGTTTATCTTTTCTCCAACTAACACACATCCGACTCGCAGGACTGGAGGACGAAGGCGAGGCCAACGAGGATGACCCGGAGGCAACGGAATCAGACCAAGAAACAACAGTCGGAGCCAAAAGGAAAGCCAGAGGAGCCGTATCCAAGGTTCCTTTTTCCTTGTTATCCTCTGAACCTTACTCCTTTGACGCCATGCGACGACTTAACCATCAATTATCAAATTCGTCGTGCTTGAAGGACTCCTCCCCAGCCAAACGCAGAGTAACTCGGAGTTCCCCGGGTGAAGATCCCCTTAACCCGGGCATCTCTATTTCCTCGGTTCCTCGTGGCGGCGCTCCTCCGCCTCGTCCTTCCGACTCTCCCCAACGCCACCCTTCTCCTAACCATCCACGCGCCGGGCAATTCCGGGTCCCGTTGGTAGTTCCCGTGGCGACCTCATCCGCTTCCAGCGGCGAGCTCCCGCCTGATTACACCGTGAACGCCGGGTGAGTTTACGCTACATGATTTCCTTTTACGCCTACAAATTTCCACTCAAGCCACCATCATCACTGATAACCGCTTTTTCCCATCCTTCTTTTAGCGCTCAAGCCGTCGTCAGTGACCCGGAAAATATAGAAGCAGATAACCATCAGGCAGAGAAACCGACTGACAATGCAGACGCCGCGACTGGCGATGATACAGCGAATAACCAGGAACAAGGCCCTCTGAACAATCCACTTCCCCGAGCTGCCGGATCTCCTTCCTCATCAGATCGAAGTCCTAGATACAAGGATGAGTTCTCCCAACCCGGCCACCCAAACTGTCCGGGTCTCAACTCCAAGGGCGGGGAGAGCCCCTCCACCAGACGACCGAGCTGCCGGCTCTTCCGGTGCTCGATCCGAGGAACTGACCTTTACCCAGATGCTAGAAACCCTTCGCACTTTAAGGTCTAATGAAGAGAACATCTTGGGAGCTTTGATAGCCAAACACGAGGTAAATCCGACTAATGTTGCTTATGCCTTTGTCCAGTCCCCAAGTTCCGAGTGAATTGGTTCATAATTTACTTGGGACTTTATTATACAAACGACTGATAACTTACTCCTCTACCCAACTGATCCTTTGTTTGCATGCCTGCAGGCTTTCGTAACTCAATCCGATGAAAAACTGGCGGACGCCACCAAGCTCATCGAAAAGGAGGTAGCTTTACGTGAGGCAGCCGAGGCCGAGTCTAGGAGGAATAAGTTGCTAATGAGGAAATATAGGAAAAGGGCTCACCGAGCAGAAGATGACCTAACGAGCCTTTCCGTCCAAATATCGGACACATATCGTGCTTTACTTGGTACGTTTCCTCCTCCGGTTTATCTTTTTGATAAATAGCAACAGTTTCCCGACTTATGTCTCCATTTCCTCAGGCCCGGACGAAACCATGCCGGAAGAGGACGACCTGGCCAAGCTGAAAATCATGAATAGCGCTATCCGGCAACTATGTGCCGGAACCAGATGGATCCTTGACGAGTTGCGGTGTCCGGGTAGAGGACATGTTGATCTGAAGAGGCTGCTGGACGCCTTATCCACTGTTCCCGAGTGGATCCGGCACTGGAAGCGCTCGTCTTGCCGGGTTGGAGTGACCCGGGGGCTTGCACTTGCCAAGGCTTATCTCCCCAAGCTCGAGCTAGCGAGGCTTATGAGCGGCTTTCCAGAGTTCAAGCTTGACGGATCCAAGTTTTCGGTGAAGGATTTTCAGGCCATCCAGAAGGAGGTCCGTTACCCGGCCAGCGTAATTGCTGATGAGCTGGACGTTAATATACTTGTTCCAGCATATGATTCTGCCGGTAAAGTAATTAAGTCGGATCTTCCTGAGCCGTATGACATGCTGGCCCGGTGGAAGGAGGAAGCTGCTGCGATAAGGGCGGAGGCTGCCAAGAAGCAAGCTGAAGCCGACTCTGCTCCTGCTACCTCAACACCAGTCGTTCCGCCCCCTGCAGGGGCTGGTACCGCTGATCCGGGTGCTGCTGCTACCACCAATGACGGCAAGGGGAAGGCCAAGATGAACGCCGAGTGATATGTGGTTTCTAATGCCTCTTCTTAAGCGCCAGTCGGTCAACATACTTTTTGAAACAGTTATATTTTGGGTGGTGCACCTGTGCACCTATGATATTTTTTCATCAGGATTTTGTAATGCACGCTAAGGCCTTGATATACTCGATGCCTGTTCCGGCCTTTTAAGTTTAAGCTCATCTGTTCTCGATATCTGGTTTTATCTATTGTTCCTTTTGTGAAAACTCAATTTCCGGGTCTCATGGGTATTGACAAGCGGATTTTGCTTCGAAGTCCCCAAGTCCCCAAGACTCGGATATTTGGATTTTTGCAACTATACAAGTAAGCCACTTTTTCTCTTTTCAAGATTTCAAGCTACCGGGCCCGTATTGCCGAGTCTAGGACACTTGATCTTGAAAAGGGAACAAACTGCTTACTGCTAATTTCACAAAGATCCACGAGTTGTTTCACATAGGTTTTGAAGTTATGCTTAATAGTCGTTGAGTTTCCAGCTATTCAGCCTTGTACTCTGCATAACTTGTGGTTTAGATGACCCTTTTGACTGTCTTGTACTGTAAGCCGGCTTTCGCGTGGATATCATGTTGTTACATCAATACGAAGACGTAGCCAGCCAATCCCCGTCGGGTTTCATGACTAACTACCATCGTAAGCGAACAAATCATGCCACTTTAATGCGAGTCACATCGAGCTTAAGTAAGAACAGCCAAGAAATTTGGACTTCTTTGTCCGGTTATAAGATTGTAGCCGTACTCGTTTGCAAGTAATCAGCCCTTATAGCTCATAGGCATCATGGCCGGGTCTTTGAGTTTGTAACTGTGCTATTCAAGCGACCAGCCCCCAAGACCTAGATATACGCATCGTACTGAGAGTACATAACCTGATAACAACCATCTCTTTTCTTGATAACCATCTCTTTACTTGATATGAAAAATCTAGGTCAGCAAGCCGCCTCATTAAAAACCCGTCCAGTCCCCAAAGGTACCCTGGATAGGAAAAGAGTACGTCTGAAAACCTGCTGCCTATTACATCGTGCAATTCCACTTGCCAATATAGTCTTTACTAAGTATAGTACGGACGTAGCTGAGCCACGTTCCATGGTCTATCTCTTTCTTGCATAGATGAAGTGGTGTGTGCAGTGTCGTTGACTGTAGCCGACTCTTCCCTTGCATCTATCAAATAATATGATCCGTTATGCAGATTCCGGCTTATGATAAATGGTCCTTCCCATGGTGGTGATAATTTGTGTTTTCCTTCGTTTGACTGTACCAGGCGCAGAACCAAGTCTCCTTCCTGGAATACCCGGGTCTTCACACGCCGGCTATGATACCTCCGTAGATCTTGCTGATATATGGCTGATCTTTCCAGGGCTTGTTCTCTTTGCTCTTCTAACATATCTACGGCGTCCTGCCGGGTTTTTTCGTTCTCTACTTCGACGTAAGCTGATACTCTAGGCGAATCGTGAATAATGTCACTCGGTAACACTGCTTCCGCACCATAGACCATGAAGAAGGGTGTCATCTGAGTGGATCTGTTAGGTGTAGTGTTGATACCCCAAACCACAGAAGGAAGTTCTTCGACCCATGCACCAGCAGCCCTGACGCAGGGAACTCGCAATCGTGGTTTTAATCCGCGAAGCAATTCTTGGTTTGCCCTCTCCACTTGTCCATTGGCCTGCGGATGAGCCACCGATGCCACATCGAGCCGGATTCCATTGTTGCCACAAAACTTCTCCATCTCACCAAGGGACATGTTGGTTCCTTTGTCGGTAATTATGCTGTGGGGGTACCCGAACCGGTAGATAATCTTTTTCAGGAACTTGACTGCAGTAGCTGCTTCGCAATTAGTAACTGGCATAACCTCAACCCACTTGGTAAACTTATCAATAGCCACCAAAAGATGTGTCTTCTTGCATGGTGACATATGAAAGGGGCCAACCATGTCCATACCCCAGACAGCAAACGGCCAAGTTAACGGGATAGTCCGCAACTCCATAGCCGGCACATGGGTTTGGCGAGCGTACCTTTGACATCCGTCACACCTTGCTACCAATCGTTCCGCATCCGCTAGGGCCGTGAGCCAGAAAAACCCGTGTCGATAAGCTTTAGCCACAAGAGACCTTGTGGACGCATGATGTCCACAGTCGCCTTCATGGATTTCCTTGAGAATCTGTCTGCCTTCTTCCGGCGCTACGCAGCGCAAAAAGACTCCTGCTGCACTTCTCTTGTACAATTCCCCATTGATGATAGAATATCCCTTTGCTCGCCTCAAAATTTGCCTTGCTAATACCTCCTGTTGTGGTAACTCGCCTCGTGATAGGTAGGCCAAAAACGGTTCTGTCCACTCGGGAATAGTACGTACAGTGGCTACGAGTCCTGAATCCGGGTCTTGATTTGCCAATTCCTCCTCTGACTCGATTTTAACTGATGGTCGCCATAATTCGTCCAGGAAAACGTTAGGTGGAACCGGCTCTCTGCGCGAGCCGAGTCTGGCGAGGGCGTCGGCTGCCTCATTTTTTCTTCTGTCTATATGCTCCACCTCATACCCGGAAAAACATCCTGCAACCCTATCAACTTCCCTGCGGTATGCTGCCATAGTTGCGTCCTTTCTATCCCACGTTCCTGACACCTGCTGTACCACAAGGTCCGAATCTCCGAAGCATCGTATCCTCTTGATGTTCATCTCTTTGGCTACCTTTAAGCCATGCAATAGGGCCTCATACTCGGCCACGTTGTTGGAACAGTCGAAGTGAATTTGTAGTACGTAACTCAATTTGTCTCCTTTGGGTGATGTTAGCACCACCCCAGCTCCTGATCCCTCGTACTGCTTTGATCCGTCGAAGTGCATGATCCATGACTCGGAATTTAGAACCGTTGTAGTCATGCCTGTATGTGTCCAGTCGTTAACGAAATCAATTAAAGCTTGAGATTTGATTGCTGACCTGGGTTCGTAGTTGATGTGATAATCCCCCATCTCTATCGCCCATTTGGCTATTCTTCCCGTCGCGTCCGAGTTTCTGATGATATCCGACATTGGTATTGAACTAACCACTGTTATGGGATGTTCTTGGAAATACGGCTTCAGCTTTCGGCTGGCCATAAAGACCCCGAACACCAACTTTTGCCAATGTGGATAGCGCTGCTTTGCTTCTGATAATACCTCGCTGACGTAATAAACCGGCCTCTGAACCGGGTATCCTTTCCCGTCCTCTTTGCGTTCCACAACAACTACCGCGCTGACGGCTCGGGGGCCAGCTGCCACATATAGTAACATAGGCTTTTTAGGACCCGGCGCCGCTAGTACTGGTGCTTCAGATAACTGCTTCTTTAGTGCCTCAAATGCCTCATCCGCCTCTTGATCCCACACGAACTTATCTGATTTTTGCAAGAGCCGGTACAAGGGTATTGCTTTTTCTCCGAGTCTGGATATGAATCGGCTCAAGGCTGCTACGCAGCCCGTGAGCTTTTGAACATGCTTCAAATTTTCCGGTTTTTTCAGACTCTGGATGGCCTTGATTTTATCCGGGTTTGCCTCGATTCCTCTCTCGGAAACTATGAAGCCGAGTAATTTCCCAGCTGGAACTCCAAACACGCACTTTGTCGGGTTAAGCTTCATCTGGTACCTCCTCAAGTTTTTGAACGTCTCCTTTAGATCATCGATAAATGTCTCCGCCTTCCTAGTCTTGATGACCACGTCATCCACATAGGCGTGGACGTTACGTCCGATTTGGTCCTCAAAGCACTTTTGAATACACCGTTGGTAAGTTGCGCCAGCGTTCTTCAACCCAAACGTCATAGTTTTATAACAAAAGGCCCCAAAAGGGGTTATAAATGATGTTTTCTCCCAATCCTCCCTTTTGAGCTTAATCTGATGATACCCGGAATATGCGTCCAGGAAGCATAACAGATCGCTTCCAGCTACTCTGCGTCTATAATCTGATCTATCCTCGGCAGCGCGAACGGATCCTTTGGGCAATGTTTGTTGAGACTCGTGAAGTCAATGCACATCCTCCACTCATTGGTCTTTTTCATCACTAGAACCGGGTTAGCCAACCAATCCGGGTGAAATACTTTCCATGATAAAGCCGGCTGCCAATAGCCGAGCGATCTCTTCGCCTATAGCCTTCCTTCTTTCCTCATTCATTTTCCTCAAACCTTGCTTCACGGGCCTGGACTTGGGATCCACATGCAAACTGTGCTCAGCCAATTCTGTAGGGATACCCGGCATGTCGCTAGGTGTCCAGGCAAACACATCTGCATTCGAACGAATAAACTCCACGAGCGCTTCCTCCTGCTCTTTTCCCAAGTTAGACCCTATGGTAAACTGCTTAGTAGAATCCCCTTCGACAAAATCTATCTTCTTGGTGTCTTGCGCTGCCTTGAATTTTGCTCTCTCATCCTCGGTATTCGGCTTTTTCAAGGCTGTTCTATCGTCCGGATTTACTTGAGACCGGTAATATTCGAGCTCTTCCTTCCTGCATGCCTGCTCGGCCATAACTGAATCTCCTTCGTCGCACTCGGCCGCTATATCCCGGTTCCCATGTATAGTGATGGTCCGTTTAGGACCCGGGATTTTCAGCTGCAAATACACGTAGCACGGCCTAGCCATGAATTGGGCGTAAGCCGGCCTCCCAAACAGTGCGTGGTAAGGACTGCGCAATTTGACCACCTCGAACGTGAGCCACTCAATTCGATAATTATCCGTCGATTCTCCGAAAGCAACTTCCAAGGTGATCCTTCCCTCGGGGCTCGCCGAGTGACCTGGCACGATCCCATGAAAGATTGTCGAACTTTTTTGTAACTGAGACTCTTTGAGACTCATCTGTAAGAAGGTTTCCCAATAAAGGATGTTGATGCTGCTTCCACCGTCCATCAGGACCTTCTTCAATTCGTAACCATTAACCTGTGGAGCAACCACCAATGCCAAGACTCCTGGACGCTCTATTTTCTCCGGATGGTCTTTTCTACTCCACGTTACCTCTTGTTCCGCCCATCTGAGATGTCCCGGCGCGGCCAACGAAATCGAGTTTGCCGCTTGCTTTAATGTCTTCTCGTTCCTGTTGGAAGTTCCTGTAGTATGCACATGATATTGTCCTTTTAAGTTAGTCGTTCGTACCGTGCCGATGAAGATGTTGATCCGGCCGATCGTCAATATAGATCCGGACTCGAGGTGATCCGATTCTGGCCCCCAGCCGGAATCGTCCACCATCTTTTCTCCTTCGTGGTCGATGTAGATTTCGCCAATGACAAGATTCTCCATGCCCTTCCGAGCTTCTCCCGTGATGTAAACACCTTTGGACGCAGGCCCCACGGTGGGCGCCAACTGTCGTGGGATAATCATGGCAGATGTTACCGGGGGTAACTGATCTTGGGGCAAGACGACACAGGTATTTGGGACAGGGTTTAGCTCAGAGGAAAACATGGTGCAATTCGATCTGGTAGCCGGCAATCAAAGTCGCCGAGTCTCCGATCTTGATATAATAACTCAACTCTGGGATTACACTTGGTGCTCGATATCACACGATGTTGCTAGGGTTCGTAGATCTCTGTCTAAAACTAGACTCGGGGGTTGGTTTATAAAGCACCCATACCCCCTGGCTTATTCCCCAAGGCGCACCCTGGTTCCTACCCGGACACGGCACACAAACCCTATCTTTCCTTTACAACAACCCACAACCCGGGTCGCCGGGCCTACAAACTTGGGCCTTCACAGGTTTCCTTATCCTCGGCCAGATCCTGCACAGTGTCCTTTGGGCCGGGTTATTCCTTGGTGTATGGCCTACCGGCCAGCAGTCCAATGGTGAATACTTGATCTTAACCGACAAGTCAAGCACTTATTCCAGAAGATCTTTATCTGGTTTTCTTATAGCCAAGGCAAGCATAACCTCTTATCTGCTCATATATGGTTTCAAAGTGATTTGAATCTCGTACTTTGCATTCGGTTCCAAACTATTTGATGTCAGTAGATAGAGTTCTCCTATATACTGCATAACCTAGATATCCTGATCCACTTCACCTAGCAGCTATAGGTTTGTTTGTGCGCGCTTCGCTAAACCTTGTGAGTCTTGCTTAGCCATGCCTAGTTGATGAATCTGGTTAATGCGTGAATCTACTATGTCAGGTTTTTATGATTTGAATTACCTTTGATAACTTGACTAATCACGGCATGGATGTGAGGCCACAATGGGTTGTGGCGTTTTGTCCTGTGCATGCCCCTAGGAGCGAGTTCTCGCCTTCGAGCCAAGACTGAGCGTACAGCCACACGTGGGCCGATGAACCCCGCCCGGCTGACTAACTTGTTTAACCTTATCCATGAGCCACGTAGTTTGAGCTTTCCATCTGCGTGTGTGTCGGAAAATGTTTTGGAGAAAACTAGGTCGTGATCGAAACAAGTGATGGACGTACACGGATCTTGTTCCCGACTCACAGAACAGGTGCCGTCAGGAGGTGGCCAACTCCCTGTTGACGGGGTGGCCCTGTTTGGGTTGACTCATGGATATGGTTCGACAAGGTAAAGGCTGGGAATCGACTACCCTCTGCCGGCACTTCCCGGGCTAGTGCTAATCATGTGGCACTAAGAGTCGGTTGGTACGTGTGGGTAAAGTTGTACACCCCTGCAGGGTTAAATCTTTTCGAAAAGCCGTGTCTGCGGTTAAAGACGACTTGGTGACGGATTCTGTGATCATAGATAACTTAAACGGAATGACTAAAACTTGCTGATAACGATTGAAGGATGCCTCCTCGGAGATGCCGAGAGGGGTTACCTTGTAGCATGAGATAGTGTGGAACAACTGGAGGAGGTGATCTTTGAAGCACGAGGTGCTTATATGTTTCGGTGGATTAAAAGATGATGATATCAGTAGTTGAGTAGGTTTCTCATCTGTTTTCAAAATACTCTATGAGACGTGCTATTCCTTCCTCAACTTGGAAAACAAAGATGGCTTTACGCAAAATAACCTTCATAAAACCTTTCTGAAGATAGCAGTTATATAATAGGTTAACTAAGCCTTGTTGAGTACCTCCCGTACTCAGGTTTGCTTAATTTTGGTTCAGGAGAAGATCTCACATCGGTGGTGATTCAACGTGGACATCGACGAGTAGTTTGGGGTTCCCAGGTAGCAGCCTGGTATCTATGGGCTGGGATGTCGCCTTATGTTGCGGCCTCTTAGGCCTTTTTGGTTCTTGTTGATTAGCAACATAATTTGCCTTCCGTTGTCTGATGTAATGTTGGGTCGTGTGACCTCTGTTTGTAAGCTATACTCTAGTAACATCTGTTTAATACAAGTTTCATGTCTAGAGTGCTGCTTTGAACGGTTCTTGGTTTCGAGCTCATTGTTATACAGTTTTGGCTATGCCTGCATAGTTGTCGCAGTCGAGGGGTTGTGGAGCCGATGATCCATGTCCGAGCCCGCCTGTCGATTTGATCGGCCTGGGGCGAGGTAACCCCAGTAACCCTCGATTGTTGTTGTACTTTCTGGACACATAGCATCTCTGTATAGCTTTGGTCCCGTTTCCTTCAGTTTCATTCGATTCGTGGACGCTTTGATATGCATAGTTGGTTATGACTAGCATGGATACAAGGAGTAGTAGACTGGGGATCCGGACTACGTGCCGATGAATCCAGTCTGCCTGCCGTTGTTTGTTGCGGCCGGGGCTGGTAACCCTGAAGCCCTTGTGAGTCCATGGCTAGGAGCACATAACAGTATGTATATCTTTGGGTCTGGGGTCGTGACAAGTCTTGGTATCAGAGCAGGACTGCCTGTAGGAAAACCTTACTGCTTGGTCGATGCCGAGTCTAGTGTTTGTGAAAACTACTTTGAAACCTCAAATGAGTTGTGAAAACCTTCTTAGGATTCTTTTTACTCCTTACCTGGTATCGCTCTAATTCTGGGTCACCTTACCTGTTTTGATTTGAAAAGGTTTTGCTATCTCTTCTAGTCATTCAAAACCTAGGAGCCTTCTTTGGCAAGGACGTTTTTACCCAAGCCGACCTAGTGTTTAGTGTCTAGAGTCGCGTGTGTTCCATGTACCGTTATCTCGACTCAAACTGGGAGATTCTCTTCCAATCATAATCTCTCAGAGTTTTGTGAGTTCCACATACTCCTGTTCCAAACTTCTAAATCCTGAACCTCGAGATCTGCTTTCCATCTCGAATGTATCTGTTATCCTCTGCTCAAGTTCTTCCGGAGCTATCGTTGTCCTTCTAAAGATACCTCGTGATTGCTAATTGTAGTGTCCTTTGTGGCACTCATATAGTAGTTACTCCCTTCGTCGTGTTTTTAAACCTTGGACTTGAACCAAAGGTCCCGGAATGTGCTGAATTGCGGTGGGTTGAATCATGAGGTCATAACCATTTGATGCTCATGCCATCAGTACAGGATGCTGACCTTTAACCCAAGTTCTGTTTCTTTGGATCCTGAGGAATCTGTTCTACCTCAGGATGGCTAGGTAATCTTAGCTCCAATAGCCATAGGTTTTCTCTAGGAATCAAAAGGGATCACGACAAGAGTGTTCTTTATGATTCTCATATCCTTGTTCTTGACTCTGCTATACCTCTCGTTTTGGCATGGGTTTTACAAAAGAGTATCACCCTGTGCATTCCCCATGATCTATGGGTTTCTGGAGCATGTTCTTAATCTGTAGATGCTTTCCTATTTTTGCCGATAGTTCGGACACTAAGTTGCATATGTGTGTTGGAGTTCCAATGCAGTTGCTCCTGTTTTCTGTCCGAACATTCCACCTTGGAATGTCAGGAGAAACAAACTCCAGAACCTCGTTCATCTTAAGGACCAGGTCAAAGTTTGTAATCCACAGATTAAAGAAGTTTCATCAGCTTCTGTTTTGTTCCACCTTCGAGTATCACACTCTTTGGCATCAAGAGGTTGTGTTAAGTTTCATGGCCTTAATGATGAAGTGATGCTCTCACACATCTTCAATCCCCCTTCCCCCAAGCTTGAATGCTTGAGAATGATGGGTCTGTTCTTCGACATGGGTATCAGTTATTCATAGCAATTCTTATTGCTTTGAAAAATCTAAGAAACATCTGTATCCTTCTTAGCACTACTGGTCACCCAGCCTCCTTTTGAAGTTGGTCGTGATACCAAATCCGTTCACTCCGGTGCACATTTCTGGTCAAAGAGTTAGGTTCATACCGAAGCTCTCATGATCATATCGGTTGCTCTGAAAAGCAAGTTTCCTTCCAAACTTCGAGACATACCGGTAGGTTGTGATATTTTGGTTGTCTTTCTAGAAGTATCGCCAGGTTGTCACCTGACCGTGATGTCTAAATAAAGGGTAGTTTGAACTACTCCTTTCTCCAAGAAAGCTATGCTGGATACCCTGGACAAGTAGGTTGAGCTTAAACAACAACTTGGAGAGTTGAAAGGCAAAAGCTCTGCCTAACTTGATCCTCTGTTAAGGGATGTCTAGTTCTCCTCATGTTGAAGCAGGATAGTATCTCCGTAGTGGACATGCTGTCACTCTACCCTTGATTTGATTTGGGCTATCAACAGATCAAGTCCAGCTCTAAGGACTATCTTGACGGTGTTTCTACTCATGGTGTTTTGCCGGGTACACCCTCATGTCCTTCAGTCTGACAAATATTCTGCCTTGTTCATATATCATATGAATCCCTCTTCTTGGAGTGTTTTGATAAGTGTGTTTTCGAGCCCATCGATGACATTCCTATTCTCCAAGTTGCAAGAGGTTCATATTGAACACTTGGCACTAATGTTGGAAACTCCCGAGAACCATCTTTGTGTCGTCGCAAAGTTGTGTTCTAGATGTTCGAAGTGACTTACTCCGGTCCATGTGCTCCTGGTGAAAGTTGTCGCCATAGATCCGAGTATAGTTTCCTTGTTCCCTCGGGAATAATCCCAAGTCGATCATGCATGTGTGGAGTATTCTTGAGATGGTAGGTTTTTACCTCCACTCCTTGCTTAAGTTTGCATCCACACCAAGCCACTGACTGATTGTTCGTGGAAGAGAAGAAGTTTAAGAACTTCGTTATCATCTTCCTAACCAGGACTCTGATGTGTTCTTTCGCAAGTAGTTCATGTAGGTGCAACCGTCTTTCGCAAGTTGCTAAAACATGAGTTCTGCAATCTCGCTCATCTTCTTGAGCGTGGCATCATAGTCTATACCTTGAGAATCCAGTAAATGTATCTCGTTGATAACCGGTGCAATCTTCCTGATCAAACATACCGAGTCTGAGTTATCTTCCCACTAACCAGAGCTGAATCTCAAGCAGCAATGATGGTTGGTGTTTTCTCAAGGGTAATGAATTAGGTACTTCTGAAAACCCGGCATGGTTGATGTGGTGGTTGACACAATTAGCCGGAAGACCTAATGTCATATCTCTTCGAATCCGTAAGAACAACCACTCTCCATGAGAATTCTTGTCTGGTTTATTCCAACAAGTTTCCTCCCCGTTCTTCCAAACCGGAGTTTTACATTGACTTGATGACCTATATAAGGCTTGTCATGAGCCTGCTGTCGGTATCTAGAACATCCAGAAGAACCTGGAAGTTGATTCTTCCAATGTCTCTTCGTTGATCCTCCAAACCTTCGTTTCAGTGGAAACAAGTTCATCAGGAGAACATCACTTGGTGCTCTATAACCACCTTTGTTCAGTTTCCTTCCTCAAGTTGTTTGTACCTGAAGTTCTGTTCATCTCACACATTGTGTGAATTTGTCAGTCACTTCAGCCATGGGATCTTAACCATGTGGTAGATGTATGGCTAAGTCTAACCCACAATAGGAAAAAGGTTCCCTATTTCCTTTCGGTGTTTCAATCCCTTGTTGGTTAACCATCCTTATGGTGTGACCAATAATTCCTCCTTAATCACGGTGTTCCAACATTCCGCGGTTACTCATCTTCTGTCGTGAAGTAACATCCCGATCTTTGACAAAGTTTTCGACAAACTTAAACGGAATGAAAGTTCCGTTATCTTCCGTGTCCACTCCGAAGAGTGAACATGATCCTGTATCAAATCTTCTCCGACGCACAATTACAGTTATTTCTTGTGTTTTCCCTCGTCTACGGATATTATGTTTTGGTATCCAAGACCATCCTCGCGAACTTGGTATTTTGTTTGAAGAAACCTCGATGTCAAAAGTTGCCCAACCTTTCTTTTCCAAAAGGATTTAAAGTCTTGTGCAAAGCTCATATTCTAAATCCTTTCGAGAACCATCGTCCGCAAACTTGAAACCATCTTCTATTCACTCCGTTACCTTGATGTGTTTCATGCACGTTAACTCAACAGTTCTTTATGAACATCCTGTCATGAGTTACCCATGGGATACTCGATCTTCGTGAAGATCATTTCCTAAGAGTTTCCCTCTTACCTAAGGTGTATCCGTTCAATACTTCAAGATGCTACGGATCAACCTCTTCGAGAAAAGAACTGTAAGGTTCGAGAAGATCGTTCAAAACCGGTGTTCCTTCTTTCTTCTCCTTCGGGAATCTCGGGACGAGATTCTTGTAAGGGGGGTAGATTTGTAACATCCCTCTTTTGCTAAGATAGGCTTTGTGGTGTTGTGTTCATCTCATACATGCATGAAAACAAGTTTTGAACCATGTTGAAACAATTTAAGTTGTTAATTTAAATGGTTTGAGAAAATTACCACAAATAGTACTTAATTTGGTTTCCAAAATTTTGTTTTGAAAATTAATTCAAATACACCAAAGCAAAACATGGTTTTCTTGGAAATTTTATAAGCTTTCCAAAAATTATTTTTGCTAAATTTTCTGTTCACAAAAAGGCCCTCAAAACAGTGATTCATGTTCTGTTTTTAAACAGAAAAGGGGCTTCTCTGTAAATCTCAAGTGTACCGGGGGTTTTTCGCAAAAATCCTTTTTTATCGTCTTCTACCTCTGCCAGTAGGTGAGCTGCTTGCCGCCGATGCCGTGGCCACCTCCTGCTTGGCCTCTGCCGTGGATAGAGCCGAGAGGGAGGCGTCCTGATCCTCCCTACTCCCTCTGCCCTCGCTCACGAACCCCCTCCCTTCCTGTATCTCGTCCGGAACCGGGACCTAACCCTAACAGCAACCGCCGTGGCCGCCGCTCGACGCCGGCGTTACAAGCATCCTCGAGCTCCACCATGCCCCTCTGAGGCTCTCCCACACACTATACCTCCTCCTCAACGACGCACGCAAGCGGGAAGGGCCGGAGACGACGAAATCGACTCCATCTTCTCCAAGTCCGGCCGCCGCCGCGATTTGCGATTCCGGCGAGCCCCGTTGCCGCCTCGGCCGTCCGACCACTCCATGAGCTCCACCAGGTCGTGGTGAGCCTCCCGGACCCCTCTGTTTCCTCCCTCCCCCTCCGGTTCACCCCCCTCACCTTAGTCCGCCGGCCGCCGCCGTGCAACTCCTCGCCGGCTCGCCGCCGGCCACCATTTGGTTGCCCCGCTGCCGCCCACACGTTCGCCGAGTCCTTCTCTAGCTCCCCAACCAGTTGTTTTCGCGGATCGATCAACCGATCGATCAATTGCGTGCTCACAGAGAGAATCCATCCCCCTGTGACGTCACAGTGACCTCAAAGTGATGTCATAACTCCCTTTTTAACATTTCCAGAAATTCCAGAAAAAGAGTAAAAATTGATAATTGAATAACTGTTAAAATATTAATTAGAAAAATAAAATAAAAATATGGTTATGCTCAGAAAAATGTAATCTTTCCAAATATGTCTTTTTCATATATGTTTGAGAAAGTCCAAAAAATGGCTTTATTTAATGTGGTTTAATTCATTTAAAATAGAAAAATAAGTTTTTATTCACTAAAATTAGAAAATTAAAAGTTATATACCAAAATGCTCAAAATAACAAATGCAACCTAGTTATGATGTTTTAAACCTCATTTGAGCACTTTAACTTGCACTCACTTCCAGAATCGCCCGAAAACCCCCTCCGGGGTCTATTTCGGGATAAATTCAGTAAAAATGTTTAATTAACATATGAACCCTAGCAAACCAACGATCATGCTTAGGGCTTTATTTCAGTGCATCAATTTGCTCATGCATACATATTGCGCATTGCATCGATGCCATGTTTGATTGTGTTCTTCTTTTCGGTGTTGTTTCCCCTCGGTAGAACGCAACTCCGAAGTGAAGGCCAGCAGTCCAATGGTGAATACTTGATCTTAACCGACAAGTCAAGCACTTATTCCAGAAGATCTTTATCTGGTTTTCTTATAGCCAAGGCAAGCATAACCTCTTATCTGCTCATATATGGTTTCAAAGTGATTTGAATCTCGTACTTTGCATTCGGTTCCAAACTATTTGATGTCAGTAGATAGAGTTCTCCTATATACTGCATAACCTAGATATCCTGATCCACTTCACCTAGCAGCTATAGGTTTGTTTGTGCGCGCTTCGCTAAACCTTGTGAGTCTTGCTTAGCCATGCCTAGTTGATGAATCTGGTTAATGCGTGAATCTACTATGTCAGGTTTTTATGATTTGAATTACCTTTGATAACTTGACTAATCACGGTATGGATGTGAGGCCACAATGGGTTGTGGCGTTTTGTCCTGTTCATGCCCCTAGGAGCGAGTTCTCGCCTTCGAGCCAAGACTGAGCGTACAGCCACACGTGGGCCGATGAACCCCGCCCGGCTGACTAACTTGTTTAACCTTATCCATGAGCCACGTAGTTTGAGCTTTCCATCTGCGTGTGTGTCGGAAAATGTTTTGGAGAAAACTAGGTCGTGACCGGAACAAGTGATGGACGTACACGGATCTTGTTCCCGACTCACAGAACAGGTGCCGTCAGGAGGTGGCCAACTCCCTGTTGACGGGGTGGCCCTGTTTGGGTTGACTCATGGATATGGTTCGACAAGGTAAAGGCTGGGAATCGACTACCCTCTGCCGGCACTTCCCGGGCTAGTGCTAATCATGTGGCACTAAGAGTCGGTTGGTACGTGTGGGTAAAGTTGTACACCGCTGCAGGGTTAAATCTTTTCGAAAAGCCGTGTCTGCGGTTAAAGACGACTTGGTGACGGATTCTGTGATCATAGATAACTTAAACGGAATGACTAAAACTTGCTGATAACGATTGAAGGATGCCTCCTCGGAGATGCCGAGAGGGGTTACCTTGTAGCATGAGATAGTGTGGAACAACTGGAGGAGGTGATCTTTGAAGCACGAGGTGCTTATATGTTTTGGTGGATTAAAAGATGATGATATCAGTAGTTGAGTAGGTTTCTCATCTGTTTTCAAAATACTCTATGAGACGTGCTATTCCTTCCTCAACTTGGAAAACAAAGATGGATTTACGCAAAATAACCTTCATAAAACCTTTCTGAAGATAGCAGTTATATAATAGGTTAACTAAGCCTTGTTGAGTACCTCCCGTACTCAGGTTTGCTTAATTTTGGTTCAGGGGAAGATCTCACATCGGTGGTGATTCAACGTGGACATCGACGAGTAGTTTGGGGTTCCCAGGTAGCAGCCTGGTATCTATGGGCTGGGATGTCGCCTTATGTTGCGGCCTCTTAGGCCTTTTTGGTTCTTGTTGATTAGCAACATAATTTGCCTTCCGTTGTCTGATGTAATGTTGGGTCGTGTGACCTCTGTTTGTAAGCTACACTCTAGTAACATCTGTTTAATACAAGTTTCATGTCTAGAGTGCTGCTTTGAACGGTTCTTGGTTTCGAGCTCATTGTTATACAGTTTTGGCTATGCCTGCATAGTTGTCGCAGTCGAGGGGTTGTGGAGCCGATGATCCATGTCCGAGCCCGCCTGTCGATTTGATCGGCCTGGGGCGAGGTAACCCCAGTAACCCTCGATTGTTGTTGCACTTTCTGGACACATAGCATCTCTGTATAGCTTTGGTCCCGTTTCCTTCAGTTTCATTCGATTCGTGGACGCTTTGATATGCATAGTTGGTTATGACTAGCATGGATACAAGGAGTAGTAGACTGGGGATCCGGACTACGTGCCGATGAATCCAGTCTGCCTGCCGTTGTTTGTTGCGGCCGGGGCTGGTAACCCTGAAGCCCTTGTGAGTCCATGGCTAGGAGCACATAACAGTATGTATATCTTTGGGTTCGGGGTCGTGACACCCTGGCAGGCGTAGAGCGAAGCGACACGTTGTCGGCGTTAATGGCAGGCAGGGTAACCGATGCTCGGGGTTAATGGCATCCAAGCGACCCTCCCCGCCGCCTATAAAATCGACGCAAACTCATCTCTCTCCACACCATACCGTTGCAATCCCACTCCCTCTCCACACCACACCAGCGCAACCTAGTCTCCCCCTCATCTCACCATCTCTAATGGATGCAATGCTCATCCAAGAATGCATCGCACGCTTCCGGGAGATGCAGTGTCAGCAACTACAGTGAGAGGAGTCAACGGCCAAGGAGGCGAGGCGTGTAGCGGTCGAGGCGGCGACAGAAGCAGGCGAGTGGTGGAAGAAGGAGATGCATGCCAAAGACTGGCGCATGCGGGGTAGGGAAGCTCGGGAGTGGGCGCACTATGACAACCGAGGGCATGCCGCTCGACGCCGCGAGGCCAACCGACAGGAGCACTTCTACCGCCCCTACGCAGTCGACGCGAGCTCGTCTCACGCACCTCCATGGCGCGTCATGTCGGAGGACTTCCTCCGCCAGTGCATGCGGTATCGGACGGGTGGGCCACGGACTTCACCAACATTATTGTCGCTTCGCCACTGAAGGGCCATGCATGGATGGACTACATCAAAGAAGTCGCAACGCCTTCCGGTGGAGGTGCGCCGCAACCAGAGTACCAGTGGTCATCGCCGTATTGGGACGCAAAGGTGCATGATGAGAACGAGCAGCGCCTCTACTGTTTCTCTGGCAAGGGCGACGACAAGCCCAAGAAGGAGAATGGCGTCCCACCACCTCCACCGCCGACAGACCATGGAGGCATGCAAATTCCTCAAGGCCGGCGCGTAGGCGGCGCAACCTTCGACTCCGACGGGCCAGCAGCATGAAAGTTCCTCAAGGCTGGAGCCGAACTCACCGCTAGATCTAGGGTTTATTTTAAATATCGCTTAGCTTCTTCGAATTTTCGTCAAAATTTTTAATAGTTCATCCAAATTTTAGTGAAAAACACGACGTCTCACATTTGATTTTTTTCCTTTTTTCTACAACATATGGGACGTGACACCTCCAATAGGGCGGCAACGCGTGCCAACGCCTCCAATAGCATACGCCGGAAACAAGTGTCGGACACTCTGTTGGGGGCGCCGGTGGGATGCTCTTACTTACATGGATTGTATTTAGTTTGAAGCATCATCACACTCTATTGGGGGTGCCGGTGGGATGCTCTTACTTACGAGGAAATCAAAGCGACTTTATTTTAGATGGGACCTACTAAGGCTCCAGGCCAGGATGGTTTTCCTGCTTTATTTTATCAAACACACTGGGAGTTTCTGAAATTGGATATTTGCTCGGCGCCCCGGGGCTTTTTGATGGGCGATGGTATTCCAGAGGGGTTTTGTGATTTAGTGATCGTTCTTATTCCCAAAGTAACAAAGCCAGAACACCTGAAGAACTTTCTCCCTGTTAGTCTTTGCAATGTCTTATACAAGATTGCTTCAAAGGTTTTAGCTAATCGTTTGAAGGTGTTTTTGCCGGTGATTATTTCCGAAAATCAGAGTGCCTTTGTTCCAGGTAGACTCATCACCGACAATGCGCTGATTGACTACAAATGCCTTCACACTATTCGGAGGAAAAAATGCAAAGGGACCTTATTTTGCCTTGAAAATTGACATGATGAAGGCTTATGACTGTGTTGAATGGAGCTATCTTCAAGGCTGTCTTTGCAAGTTGGGTTTCATTCCTTCCGGGATTGATACTGTTATGAGATGTGTAACTAATGTGAGATATGATGTCCGGGTTAATGGAGAACTCACTGCTGAAATGTTTGGGCCCAAGACTAGTAAGCCCAATAGCAAATGCCGAAATCTCAAAATGGCTCATGTGTACAAGCAAGTGGTGGGAGTGGGAAGTTTAGTCCCACATTGGAAGTTGGAGGAGTTGCACACCACCTTATAAGGTGGAGTGTTGTAGGGATTGTATGTGAGTGAGAAGAAGAGAGACTCTCACGCACTCCTAATCCTCCTCCTCCGCCGCTCTCGTCTCGACTCGACTCGACACTACACATCGCGATCGCGTTTCTTGAATCGAGCCTCGAGCCGAGACAAGGTTTGCCACACCTCGTTCCTTGCGCCACCACCGTAGTCTATTCCACCCCGAGCGCCATCGTCCACGGCGAACGGGAGAGCAGGTCTCCGGAACCAGTCATCTTTGTGATCCTGTACATGGGAGGGCGAATTAGGTTTTTGGGAAGCGCTTCGCGCGACTACTCGTTGCTTCCACGATGGCTCGCCTTCCTAGAAAGTCAGGCGGTGCTGCGTACCGCCGCCTCAAGCGTCGTCTACTCCGGCCCGTTATCGCCAACGTTGTCATTAACAATGTTTCTACAAACGATCGGTATGGAATCTGTGGCCCGATCTATCTGTTTAACATGTCTATTGTTTGCATGTTTACGGAGATCGTGTTGCTGTTATTCATGTTGTCTACTGCATCTAGTATGTTCGAATTCCACATGTTAATAGCTTCTTTTGTCATGATTTATATTCTGGAATTAATCATGGAAATTATGCCTAATTATTCAACAATCCAAAAACCTAATTATAGACAATTTCCTGAACTGAGTATGGACAATTTAAGTGACGCAATGAGACCGGATAGGTTCAATGGTACCACCTTTAAGAGATGGCAACTGAGATACCAACTGTGGCTCCAGTCCATGAAAGTGTGGGACATGATTATGAATGGCCTTCCTGAAGGAGCTTCTGACGATGTTCTGAATAAGTTAAAGGAAGTCAATACTGATTTCAGAGGTTGTGTTATGAGTGTCCTGGAGGGACGTCTGTGCGATGTGTATATGCACATCGAAGACGCTAAGGAGTTCTGGGATGCACCGAATACTAAATTCGGTGCGTCCGATGCAGGTAGTGAGTTGTATATCATGGAGAGATTTAACGATTACAAGATGGTGAATAACCGTTCTGTAGTCGAACAGGCTCATGAGATACAATGCATTATGAAAGAGCTTGATCTTCTCAAGTGTGTGATTCCTGATAAGTTTGTGGCTGGATGCATTATTGCAAAACTTCTTTCTTCATGGAGGAGTTTTGCCATATTTGTCAAACATAAGAGACATGAGATATCAGTTGAAAATATGATAGCGTCTCTTGATGTTGAGGGGAAAGCTCAGGCAAAGGACACAACTGAGAGAGGTGGTGATTTGTAGTCTAGCGCCAATATGGTGCAGAAAAATCATCACGTCAAGAACAACAGCAAGAACAAAGGGAATCATAAGCCCCATTTCAATGGTCCTGCCAATACTACTTCCTTCAAGAATAAGAAGAAGAAGAAGAAGAAGAAGAAGAAGAAGAAGAAGAAGGTGCTGAACAAAGCTGGGCTCGAGTGCTATTCATGTGGAGCGCTCGGCCACTTTTTAGTTGACTGCCCTGACCGTGCAGATAGGAAAGGGAAGAAAGGCTTCAAGAATGTCAATGTTGTGACTGCTAGCAACACTGATGGGTACGGCAATTTTTTCGATGGTACTTCCAGTTTTTCAATATCAATGTTGGTGGATTGATACGGGTGCTAATGTTCATGTGCGTGCTGACATATCTATGTTCTCTTCTTATCAGGTCGCTCGGGATTCCTCCGTTCTAATGGGGAATGGGTCGCATGCTACTGTATGTGGTTTTGTCACGGTAGATCTGAAGTTTACTTCGGGGAAGATCGTGCAGCTGAGGAACGTGCAACATGTCCCTACTACGAACAAGAATCTCGTTAGCGGTTCCCTTCTATGCAGAGATGTGTTTAAAGTAGTATTTGAGTTCAATAAAGTAGTAGTGTCGAGATTTGGACAATTTATTGGTAAAGGCTATGAGTGCGGAGGCTTGTTCCGCTTTTCTCTTTCCAAATTTTGCAATGAGTCAGTAAACCATATTTGTGGCAATGTTGATTCAGATGCTAGTGTTTTGCACTCTCGTTTATGTCATGTTAATTTTGGTTTACTGTCTCGGCTATCTAGTTTAAGTTTAATTCCGAATTTCACTATTGCCAAAGGTTCTACGTGCCATAGTTGTGTGCAATCTAAGCAACCTCGGAAGCCTCACACGACAGCTGAGGAGATGCACTTGGCACCTCTAGAACTCATACATTCTGATCTATGCGAGATGAATGGTGTGTTGAAAAAAGGTGGATGCGTGAGTAGTTCATCCCTGGACTACGGGTCCATATCAGTAGCTAGATGGTTGTCTTCTCCACTTTGTGCCTCATGTTTAGATCTTGTGAGCTTCCTAACATGATCAAGATCATATTTATGTAATGCTACATGTTGTGTTTGCTAGGATCTGATGAATGTTGAATGCTATGTCTTCTGATTATCAATCTATCATGTTATCTTCATGCATAAGTTATTTATGATCTTGCATGCTCTCCATTGTTAGTAGATGCTCAGGCCAAGTAGATGCTAGTAACTCCAAGAGGGAGTATTTATGCTCGATAGTGGGTTCATGCCTCCTTTTCATCTGTGCTCGAGTGACAGAAACGTGACAGATGGAGGATGTGTTGTTGCCATTAGGGAGAAAACAACAATGCTTTGTCTAAGGATGATGTTATTGTTTACATTACACACTTTGCTTACTGTGATTATCTGTTGCTTGTAACTTAATACCCAACGTTTGTTCGGATGATATTCGAAGGGTGGATTTTTAGTCATAGATGCAGTTGGATAGCGGTCTATGTATCTTGTTGTAATGCCCGCATGAATCACATAGTAATATTTATGTCTTGCATATGCACTACGGTGCAGCCTTCATTTATGTCAATTGCCCAGTTATAATTTGTTCACCACACATGTTATTTATATTTCACGGAGAGACACCACTAGTGAACTGTGGACCCCGGTCCTTTTTCCTCATACTGATAAAACGCCTACTTCTCTCATACTGTTTTCCACACCATACGTCTAACCTCTTTGTATTCAGCAAAACAGGTGAGATTGACAACCTCACTGCTTCGTTGGGGCAAAGTGATTTGATTGTGTTGTGTAGGTTCCACGTTGCTTCTGAACCGGTAGTGCGCCCTGCCATCTCAGCTGCTTCAACCTTCTGAAGTTACTCCTTCCTCCTACTGGTCGATTAAACCTTGGTTTCTTACTGAGGGAAAACTGATGTTGTGCTCATCATACCTTCCTCTTGGGGTCTCCCAACGAGTGCAAGATCTGCACCATCAAGCTACTTTTCTGGCGTCGTTGCCGGGGAGGAAGAGAATTTCTGCAAGGGGAGTCTCTCACTTCAAATCTCTTAACTTTGTTTTTGTTTTGCTTAGTTTATTTTATTTTGTCTTGTTTGCTTCTCTTTATCGAAAACACACAAAAAATAGTTCTTATACTAGCTGTAGTTTTATTCCTAGTTTTAGTCTTCTTAAAATGACTACTCCTGAGAACACTAAGGTGTGTGACTTTACTAGCACCAACAACAATGATTTCATTAGCACACCTATTGCTCCACCTGCTCCTACTGCTGATTTTTATGAGATAAAACCTGCCCTGTTAAACCTTGTTATGAGAGAGCAATTTTTTGGTGTTAGTACTGATGATGCTGCTGCCCATCTTAATAATTTTGTTGAACTATGTGAGATGCAAAAATATAAAGATGTTCATGGAGATATTATTAAACTGAAATTGCTTCCTTTTTCTTTGAGAGGAAGAGCTAAATAATGGTTGCTACCTTTGCCTAGAAATAGTATTGATTCTTGGACTAAGTGTAAAGATGCTTTCATTGGAAAATATTATCCTCCTGCTAAGATTATATCTTTGAGAAGTAGCATTATGAATTTTAAGAAACTTGATAATGAGCATGTTGCTAAAGCTTGGGAAAGAATGAAATCTTTAGTAAAGAATTGTCCCACTCATGGACTGACTACTTGGATGATCATCCAAACCTTTTATGCAGGTCTGAATTTTTCTTCAAGAAACCTTCTGGATTCAGCTGCTGGAGGAACCTTTATGTCCATGACCTTGGGGTTAGCAACAAAGCTTCTTGATGATATGATGGCAAATTATTCTGAGTGGCACACTGAGAGAGCTACAACTGGTAAGAAGGTAAATTCTGTTGAAGAAACCTCCTCTTTGAACGAGAGACTTGATGCTATTATGTCTATGATTGTGAATGGTCATGCTCCTATTGATCCAAATAATGTTCCTTTGGCCTCTTTGGTTGCTCAAGAAGAGCATGTTGATGTGAACTTCATTAAAAATAATAATTTCAACACCAATGCTTATAGGAATAATTTTGGTAGCAATAATTATAGGCCATATCCTTTTATTAGTGGTAATAGTGATAGAACTGGAATGTCTAATGAAAGAATTTTAGAAGTTGAAAGAGCCACTAAAGACTTTATGCAAAAAAAAATTGAGCAAAATAAATTATTTACTAAAACCATGGAAGAACAATCTACTATGCTAAGAAATATCAGCTATCAACTCGAGAGTTTAAATAGAGAAATATCTGGGTTGCAAGTTAAAATTGCTCATGCTGAAACTTCAATTTCTTCCATGTCTGAAGCTCGATCTTTTTTGATTAATAGAATGACTGCTAAAATTGAAACCATAGATGAGAATCCTTTTGCTGCTACAAATACTATCCAAATTCGAATTGATGACAATGTTAGAATGTTAGCTGGATTACTTGCTAGATGGGAAAGAGAAGATTAAATAGCTAGTAAGAATAATATAGCTAATATTTGTACCATTACCACCACTAGTAAAACTGAAGCTTCTCATTCTAGAAAACCTTCTACTATCAATGGTAAAGTAATTGGTGTTGGAAACACTCCCACTTTCGGCTAGTAAAATTGCAAAATTGCCTGAAACTGCTAAAAATGCTCCTGATAAAAGTGCTGAAATTTTTAGAAACATGGGAGACAGTGGTCCCATTATCTTTGATAAAAATGATCTTGACTTTGATGAATGCAACATAACTGAAGTGATTAAGTTCTTACAAAATCTTGCTAGTTGTCCTAATGCTAGTGCTATGAATATGGCTTTCACGAAACATATTACAAATGCTCTCATGCAAATTAGAGAGGATGAATTAAGATGTGAAGCCTCTATCCCTAGGAAGCTAGATGATGGTTGGGAGCCTATTATTGAAATTAAAGTGAATGATTTTGGTTTCAATGCTCTATGTGATCTTGGTGCTAGTATCTCTGTTATGCCCAAGAAACTCTATGATATTCTTGATTTACCACCATTGGAACCTTGTTATTTGGATATTCGTCTTATTGATAATGTTAGAAAGAAACCTTTGGGGAGATTTGATGATGTTCTTATCATGGGTAATACTCTTGTCCCTGTTGATTTTTTTGTCTTGAATATTGAATGCAATGCTTCTTGTTCAATTGTTTTGGGAAGACCTTTTCTTAGAACTGTTGGTTCTGTTATTGATATGAAAGAGGGGAATATTAAATTTCATTTCCCACTCAAGAAAGGTATGGAACACTTTATTAGAAATAGACTGAAGTTGCCTTTTGATTCTGTTATTCAAACAAGTTACAATTTGGATGCTTCTTCACTTGAAAATACTTGATTCCACTTTTCTGGGCCTAGCTAAAAGACGTTAAAGAAAAGCACTTCTTGGAAGATAACCCATGGTTTTATTTTTTTCCTTTGTTTTTCTCTATTTTGTTTGAGTAAAGGGGATTGTATACTTTTGTAGAAACTCCTTTGTATCTTTCTTTTCATGTTTTAGTAGTGCCAAGTAAGGTTTCTGACGAGAGTTGGAGTTGGTTTTCGGATTTCTGCACAGGAAACAGATTTCTTCTGTCCACCGTAAAAAATCGTATAAAATCCTGGAAGCTCAGAATGATCTGAAATTTTTTGTGCTTATTACACAGCTAATTCCGCAACTTTTCGGTTCTTTAAGTTTTTCTATCTGAGCAATTTAAGTGCCTCGAAAAAAATCGTCTTTACAGACAGTTCTGATTTTGACAGATTCTGCCATTTTTCTTGCATTTGCTCTTTTGCTATGTCAAGTGGATTTATTTGCTTCACGAAACATCAGTGGCTTTAGATAATGTTTAAAAGTATCAATAGCACTTGTGCCATACAGAACCAATGGATTTTTATTTGTTGCACTAACCCTCTAATGTGAATTACTATTTGAGTGTGGTGTGAAGGAAGTTTTTAAGTGTCAAGAGAAGAGGTGATATATGTGATCAAGAAGAGTGCAAGGTCAAAAATTGGGGATGCCCCCGTAGTTCATCCAAGAATATTTTCAGAATACTCAAGCATCTAAGCTTGGGGATGCCCAAGGCATCCCCTTCTTCATCAACTATCTACCAGGTCACTTCTCGTGAAACTATATTTTTATTCGGTCACATCATATGAAGTTTACTTGGAGCGTCTGTTTGTTTTTCTTTCGTTTTCCTTTGTTTTATTTTGTTTTTCTTGCTGCAATAATATAGTTGGATCCTATCATTCTTTGTTTGTGAGAGAGACACGCTCCGTTTTTTCGTTTGAATACTTGTTATGCTAGTATTCTTAGTTTTTCTTCTTGTTGCTGCAAAAATTCCTGTTTAGCTCTTATTTTTATTGCATCTCTTGTTCAGAGACGTTAGTTTTAGTAGTGTTATGTGAGTACTCTCATGTTTGCTTGCTGTAGCATGTAGAGAATTTTTGTTAAAGCATGATTTGTATGGTGCTTGTTGGGAAAAGAAACTGCTGCTTGAGGTAGAATTTTTAATGGTGCAAGTAGAAGCTTGTATAGACTGTGGCTGGAACTTATTCATATCATGCTAGATGTTATTTTAGTTTTAAAGCCTTGTGGTTATTGAGTAGCATGATTAGCCTCAAATAGCTGAGAGTGTTTAATGTGCCATTGAAAGAATCATGAGTTTTTCTTGTCATATTGAAGCATAAATTTGTGGTGTTCTCCTTGGATGTTTTATTTGGTTGACTTGGAGCATGCTCACACCATTTTTATGACTATGAACCAGTCACGAATAGCCTCTATGATCATTTAGTTTTTGAACTTGTGGTACCACTTATGCTTTGATTAATGATGTTTATGTCGCTATATATGATTATGGCTCTTATGCTCTCTTGATTTGTCGCTCCCAGTCTTTTGCTAGCCTCCACCTGTACTGAGTATGAGCTCTACTCGTGCATCCAACTCCCTAAAACCAAAGTTTTCTCGTTGTGTCCACCATACCTACCGACATGTGGTAATTAACCGCCACTCCAAAGTAAATTGCTCATGTGTTACCTTTAAAACTTTCAAAATTACTCATGTTTTGTGCTCTTGTTTTAGCTCATGAGGACGTAAATAGAGAATCTTTATCTCACTTGTTGATTGGAATTTCACACCCTGGACTAGTGGCTTCATCCACTTATCCAATGATAGAAGAGCTGGCAGCGGGGTGCCCAGCCCCAAATTAATAACACAAATTCTCTTCACTATTTTTGCCCCTGATTTATCAGTCAAAGCATAATTGTGTAAACAAAAGATAAAGGGGGATGACCTTCTACCCAGATGTGTCCTTCTATGGGAGCCGCTCTTGTGAAGTCTAGTTGGCTTGTGACGTACTGTATTTTATGTTTACAATTCGTTGACATAAGCATACACATCTCTTAAAAATGTTTTCAATACATCTGTTTAATAAAATAAAAGCTCTAGAACATGAGTGATCCATGCTTCCCTCTGCGAAGGGCATTTCTTTTACTTTTATGTTAAGTCTCCATCTTCTAACTTTATGCACAGTTGAGAGAGCATTTTTTGCCATTCTGAGTTTTATGTGCATTTGTCCCAGAAACATTATTAATTGATTCATGATGTGTTATTGCTTGTTCTCTAATTATTTGTTCTAGTCTTCCTCATGAACTTTCAAGGTGTCCTAAAATTTATGTTTTGCCACACTCTTAAGGACTAGCGAAATATCACTTTGACATGTTCTTTCTTTGCATTGTTATTCATGATATTTTATTTGAGTTACTTCTCATGATGCAAAGTGATTGCTATGCTTTATTATCAAAGTATTATTTATTATGTTTGTGCTGAAGTTCTATGATCTCAGCTTACATATACTTTTACATTTTGATTATCAAGTTTATGTTGGTACCATTTCACCTCAGAAATTATGTGTTTCTATCGTTTACCTACTCGAGGACGAGTAGGAACTAAGCTTGGGGATGTTGATACGTCATAAACGTATCATTAATTTCTCATGTTCCATGTTGTTTTCTTATTGTTTTCCACATGTTTGCTATACACTTTATGTCATTTTTATCGATTTTCCGGACTAACCTATTGACAAGATGACACAGAGCCAGTTCCCTTTTTCTGATTTTTTAGTTTCAGAAAATTTGTTCTAGAAATATTCTCGGAATTGGAAAATCCGAAGCCCGGAAGTCTTAGAAATCTCGGAGGTTCCACAGAGTCCCGAACCGAAGGGGGGCCTCAGGGGGCCCACACCATAGGGTGGCGCGGTCCCCCTTGGCCGCGCCAGGGGGTGGTGTGGGGGCCCCCCAGGCCTCCACCGCCTCTACCCTTTCGCCTATTTATTCCCACCGAGGCGTAAACCCTAAAAGGATTCCACTTTTACCCGAGAAACACCCGAGGCCGCTGTCACCGTCATCCCGAGATCGGGAGGGTTCTGGAGCTCTCCCCGGCACCCTGCCGGAGGGGGAAATCATCACCGGAGGGGTCTACACCACCATGCCCTCCTCCGAAGTGATGCGTGAGTAGTTCATCCCTGGACTACGGGTCCATAGCAGTAGCTAGATGGTTGTCTTCTCCACTTTGTGGCTCATGTTTAGATCTTGTGAGCTGCCTAACATGATCAAGATCATCTTTATGTAATGTTACATGTTGTGTTTGCTGGGATCTGATGAACGTTGAATGCTATGTCTTCTGATTTTCAATCTATCATGTTATCTTCATGCATATGTTATTTATGATCTTACATGCTCTCCGTTGTTAGTAGATGCTCTAGCCAAGTAGATGCTAGTAACTCCAAGAGGGAGTATTTATGCTCGATAGTGGGTTCATGCCCCTTTTCATCTGTGCTCGAGTGACAGAAACGTGACGGATGGAGGATGTGTTGTTGCCATTAGGGAGAAAACAACAATGCTTTGTCTAAGGATGATGTTATTGTTTACATTACACACTTTGCTTACTGCGAGTATCTGTTGCTTGCAACTTAATACCCAACGTTTGTTCGGATGATATTCGAAGGGTGGATTTTTAGTGATAGATGCAGTTGGATAACGGTCTATGTATCTTGTTGTAATTCCCGCATGAATCACATAGTAATATTTATGTCTTGCATATGCACTACGGTGCAACCTTCATTTCTGTCAATTGCCCAGCTGTAATTTGTTCACCACACATGTTATTTATCTTTCACGGAGAGACACCACTAGTGAACTGTGGACCCCGATCCTTTTTCCTCATACTGATAAAACACCTTCTGCTCTCATATTGCTTTTATACTGTTTTCCACACCATACGTTTAACCTATTTGTATTCAGCAAAACCGGTGAGATTGACAATCTCACTGCTTCGTTGGGGCAAAGTGATTTGATTGTGTTGTGTAGGTTCCATGTTGCTTCTGAACCGGTAGTGCGCCTTGCCATCTCAGCAGCTTCAACCTTCTGAAGTTACTCCTTCCTCCTACTAGTCGATTAAACCTTGGTTTCTTACTGAGGGAAAATTGTTGTTGTGCTCATCATACCTTCCTCTTGGGGTCTCCCAGCGAGTGCAAGATCTGCACCATCAGTGTTGTAGGGATTGCAAGTGAGTGAGAAGAAGAGAGCCTCTCGTGCACTCCTCCTCCTCCACCGCCGCTCGCTCGACTCGACACGTCGCGATCGTGTTTCGTGAATCGAGCCGAGACAACATTTGTCTTTACTACTCCCGTATCGTGTGCTGCAACCGACTCGTACGTGCGGCGTGGGCCTCCCACGTCGCACCCTCCCGAACCGCACTATAAAAGGCACACGCCGTTGGCGCTGTACACACCGAAACCAATCTAGGTTTGTCACACCTCGTTCCTTGCGCCGCCACCGTAGTCTATTCCATCCCAAGCGCCAGCGTCCACCGGCGAACGGGAGAGCAGGTCTCCAGAACCAGTCGCCTTTGTGATCCTGTATGGGAGAGGGCGAATTATGTTTTTGGGAAGCGCTTTGCGCGACTGCTCGTTGCTTCCACTGCGGCTCGTCTGTCTAGCAAGTCAGACGGTGATGCGTACCGCCGCCTCAAGCGTCGTCTACTCCGACCCGTCATCGCCAACGTTGTCATCAACAACGTTTCTACAAACGATCGGTACGGAATCTGTGTCCCGATCTGTCTGTTTAACATGTCTACTGTTTACATGTTTACGGAGATCGTGTTGTTGTTATTCATGTTGTCTACTGCATCTAGTATGTTCGAATTCCACATGTTAATAGCTTCTTTTGTCATGATTTATATTCTGAAATTAATCGTGGAAATTATGCCTAATTATTCAACACTCACTTAGCCAGTTGTCCCCTCTAGGGGAATTCGACAAGGGGATCCATCTTCTCTGTACCGAAGGGTTGTCAAGTTTGTTGTTTCATAAGGAGACCGTGAGGGCGCTACAAGGTGTCCGTAACGGCCGTTCAGGCCCACCTATTTTCCACCTCCTTTTTTTGCAAATGATAGCATCTTCTTCGCTCGGAGTGACTTGAGGAGTGTGACTGCTTTAAAGGAGACCTTATCTCTTTACTGGCAAGGCTCGGGGCAGAAGATTAATATGGAGAAACCATTTATATTCTTTGGTCTCAAGTGTGATGTGCAAGTGAAAGGAAATGTGATGAATCAGTTGGGTGTTACCAGTGAAGCTCTACAAGATACTTATATGGGCATGCCGACTGGCATAGGGCGTTCACCTACTGGTTCTTTTAAGTCCATTGTGGACAGGGCATGGAAGCACATGAATGGGTGGTCCGACCGGTCAGCCTCCAGATCAGGCAAGGAGGCGTTACTCAAGGCGGTCATCCAAACTATAACTACATATATCATGAGTTGCTTCTAGATTCCTATTTCTACGTGTGAGTCCCTACGCAAGGCCATTACCGACCATTGGTGGGGTACCGAAGAGGGGAGGAAGAAGATGCATTGAAGGAGTTGGGAATGGTTGTCGACTCCGAAGGCTCTAGGAGGGATGGGCTTCTGGGACTTGGTGTTATTCAACCAAGCTATGCTAGGCCGCCAATGTTGGAGACTTGTCCCTGACCCGACAACGTTATGTGCAAGGGTCTTAAAGGGCTGTTATTTCCCGGACTGTGAGGCTTGGGAGGCGCCCCAGCCAAGGTCAGCATCCTTCACATGGAGAAGCATATGCTTCGGTGTGCAGCTGGTGAAGGAAGGTGCACGGTGGTGTGTTGGTGACGGGAAGAGAATCAACATCCTAACTGACAATTGGATACCAGATTTCAGGCCAGCCTCGTTTACAACTCTGCTACCGTTGCCTGACAATGCCACTGTGGAGTTCCTCTTCACCGAAGACCGCAGTGCATGGGATGTTGATCTTGTTCATTCCATATTTGAGGAGGAAGTGGCGAGGTCTATCCTTCACGTTCCTGTCAGTCGAAGGGTTGAGAGTTGAGACAGACTTTATCTCATGGCCCCATACAAAGTTTGGTGAGTACACGGTCCGGTCTGCTTACCACTCGGCTCGATCAGAAAAATTCTTTGTTGACAGGAGCAGGCGCGGAAACGGTGTTAATTCTGCTGCCCAAGAGGACAGCTCCCATTGGCAACGTCTATGGGCAATTAAGGCCCCTGGTAAAATGAAGATAAATCGGTGGCGCTTCGCACACGATTGTCTACCGTCAGGCTCGCAGCTATGTCGGAGACGCATTCCCGCCTCGGCGGCATGCGTGTACTGCGGCCGGGAAGAAACAGCAGCTCGTACTTTCTTATTCTGCCAGTTCGCCAAGGAAGTTTGGCGTCAGATCAAGCCCATCTATGGCGTCCACCTCCGCATGAAATTCTTTACTAGCCCGAAGACATGGATATTTGACTTCATGGCGAGTTCAACTGACAGAGAAAGAATGGTTCTTACTGTTGTCATATGGCACCTTTGGCTAGCTCGGAACGGGACACGCCATGGTGAAACAATGAATAACCCTCACAGCGTGGCCGAGCAGAGCAAGGCTTATGCCGGGTTGATTGAGACACATCTTTTCAAACCGGATCCTTCTTCTAGCCGTGAGACCAATTCTTCAGCCCCGCGATGGTCTCCGCCGCCGGAAGGTATGGTGCATATTAATGTTGATGCAGCTCTTTTTGCCTCAATTCGTCGGATGGGAATTGGCGTCGTGGCCAGGAACCACAATGGTGTGTGTCTTGCTGCCTGCAGCGAGCTCCTTCATGAAGTCATGACGCCGGAACTTGCTGAAGCGTTGGCGGTGCGCCGCCCTGTTTCCCTTTCAAGAGATGAAGGCTTCGACGGGATTATCATGACGCCATATTGTCTCTCTGATTCACCGGCATGTTGGGGTGGTGGTGCAGGACGTCAAATCCCTCACTGCTGGCTTCTCCTCTGTCTCGTTTATGCATGTTTACAGGCACTGTAATATTTTGGCACACACTTTAGCTCGCTCAGCTGAGCACTTGGTTTCTGCTTTCTTCAGAAATTGTACTCCGGATTGCAACCGGCAGACTCTTTGTAATGATTTGTTATGATCAATAAAGTGCCGTATTTCTCTCAAAAAAAAAACTGCCCAGTGTCTGGGTTGCTTCTGCTCCGCTTCGCTATTTTGTGTGCTGATTATTTTAACTGGCTTGATTATGATCCGATTCAGTACATACATTTCATAGTCGTTTCTATCCCAAATGCTAGTGTCAGTCTGTCGGACAATAAATAGGAACCAAAGGGATCGAGCAAAGATACTTCGTTACTGCTAACAGATAGTATGACCCAAAGAGACAAAAGGTCACAGGGCTACATGGGTTAAGACCGCTTACTGAAACTATAGGAGACAAGCTGCCTTCATCTTCGAGAAGTAAACTAACCAAATCATCCACTAAGCCCCATATACAAATACAACTCGTCCATGAAGGAGGTGGAGTAGCATCTATTTTAAGCTAAGATGAACAGAACATTTTTTTTATTATTTTTTTGAGTGGAAGATGAACAGAACAAATGAGTCAGGATATATAAGAATTAGTTAACGAATCAATGCTTGCTACAAAAGGGGACTCCGCAGAATGAAGCAAATGTAGACAGGGGAAGGGAGAAAATAGAACAGGGTTGCAAGATATAGTTTCTTTACCTTCGCCTTCACAAAGCAGCGGTATCGAAACTACTCCATAACCAGGTAGCATTTGAGTCTCCCAGGTTGCAAGGTGGAAGAGATGGAATGTGTACAGTCATTCATAGCAACTCGAATTACAGGCACCCATTAGCAAAACATACATAGCACGAATTCGAACGGAAATTCTCTTGAAAATGTACAGCGGAGCTACAACACGCCCTTATTTGTGATATTCACACCAGAAAAGGGAAAGTGGACTGTTGGCCATGGGTGATGCACCAGAATTTATTTCTGTTTCCTAGCCACACAAATAAATAAATAAATTGAGCTGATATCTACACTATGGACAACTAGGAATTGAACGGGACGCAACACTTTTCGAGATATCGAGAAAACATTTGCAACAGGTCCAGCGATTCTTCCTCTACAGGCATGGCTGGTGGAGCAAGTGGAAGTTCCGAAGGCAGATGTCGGTGAAACGAATCTACAGCAGCTGCGACACCATCTTCGTTCCCTATAGTTATTGCCAATTCCATCGATCGTGATTTCACCTGAAGCAAAGTACCATGAACGGATCAGTTAACACAATATTGTATAAAGCTCAAACCAAAGAATGTCTTATGTATCATATGATTAACAGATTAAAAATCTCCCTGCTAAAAATGATTAACAGATTAATAGCATATACTTCCCTATGTAGTGAAACATGACAAATGAACACATCATAAATGACTAGAACAGAAGAACAGAACAAGAGCATGAAAAGCTGTACTACCTCGGGATCAAGCATGAATCTTATTGCATTTGAAAGTGCCTCCGTAGTAAGCTCGGTTACACGAATAGGTGCAGGACCCACACCACGTGCATGAATTAACTCGCCCCAGAAGAATTGGTCGCCAAAAAAAGGCACTATGGTGGTTGGACACTGTTAAGAGCATGAAGAGTAGTCAGAATACTCACAAAATATTGGTGATAGTGAATGATAAGGAAATGTAAGTTGCTTAGTGCAGATTGAAGGCCAGGATAATGAGTGTTTTGTTTTATAAAAAATCTGCAAATTATGTAGTCAGTTGAACCTTTAATATGGATGTTAAGTGCTCTGGTTTTGTTCCAGTTGACCGGTGAGTACTCTGGTTTTGTTCCAGTTGACCGGTGAGCACTTAACATCCATATTAAAGGCACCATGTGCTAAGACATCATATGTTCTTTCAACCTCTATCAGTAGTGCAGACTAGTAGGCTAGTAGCTTACCGCAGCTATCAGGCCTGCTGCAGTGGTACCTGCTCCACCATGATGCACCTGGTAAAAAAAAAACACAACCAAATCAGTAAATCGTATGCGGAAACAGAAGTACAATACAGTTTCAGAAAACAGTCCAAAGAAGTATTTGAATAAAAAATTCTGGTGCAAAATACTATTCTATTTTAAGCATATGAGGAGGATGTTTTGACTCTTCAGAACATGTCCCTAACCTTCCAAGTTAGCACTGCTAGCTGTGGTGAAGCACTGTGTCGACTAAAGAAGGCGTTTGACATCAAAATAGTGTATTGAAATACAGTCAGACCACCCAAGATGGTGGTCCAACCAGTGAACCGGCAAACCGGTCGCCTCACTATTTCGATGAAACTATGGTTACTGAAATAATGATATGTCAAGTCATTTTGTAAGTTACACCAAAAAGGGTTCTTGCTAAACATTGGTGATGTCTGCCACCATACTGTACGCAAACCCTTGGTGATGTACTCATACACTGGTCTGTTTGGCTATACCATGATACCATCCAATATATAGTGATTGGAGGTTCGTAATATTAAATAATTTTATGATTATTTATACGGGTCGTTGCCATGAAAAAGTTATAGCAGATGCAGGAAGGAGAAAAATCATGGTAGGCAATGGTTACACAGAAGAAGGAAACTTCTCATTTACTACATGCTTCATCCATTAGACACTCTCCAGCAGCCCAATCAATTGTAGAGAAAATTTCTCTACAATGATAGATAAATTAATGAATGAGAGATGCTAACATGATATCAATTTGTGACTTCTGACATGTAGAGAAAATTTCTTCCATAACTTCCTCTTTATTTGACATTACAAGAATGCATGAAATTCAGTAACTTGCTGGTATCACCCCATGAATATTCCTGTAAGTAAATAAATGGTGGTGTTGAAATAGTAAACTTACTACTGCAGTACATCGAGGAAACAGCCAGTCATGAGGGCAATCCTCCAAAATGAAGACATCGTCTGGAACTTCTGAAACTGCAGAGACACAAGTTGCACAAATAAATAACAATGGCAGATGGGGAAAATGTGGCCTAATAGTAACTCTTTTCAAACTACCTTCATAAATTTGTACAAAATGTAAGAAACATCAGTCTACAGCAGCAATGCTATAGAAGAGTGCCCATATGTTCGAGTACACACTACTCGCATGCTATAGAATGTATGACAATATGGTATGCGCAATACAAAGATTGGCTGTCCCCAAAATTTTAAATTGAGTAATAGGTACTTACAACTTCCAAGATCACCCCAACCACGGCTAATGATTCCTCGCTGCCCTGTTTCTCTTAATGCACCCAAAATGATAGAAGTGACCTTTTTTTCATCATCAAGAGGCTTCAAACACAAAATAAACCAAATAATAAGAATTAGGTATTTGCTCTTGTATAAAAAAACAGAAAAATGTCTGGAAATATTCTATTAACCCATTTTAACTCTGGAATGATGATAATAAACCAGATATGGAACTATGGGTTATGAGCTCAGGAGTAGGGAAGGGGATCGGGATCCACGCTAGTTCAATTTTGTGCCAAAAAATGAGTGCATATGTAGCCACAAAGCCAAGACTGGACCCCTGCAAGGCTGCACCCCCCGTCCCCCACTCCACCCCCACCACAGCCCACTCTCTGCACTTTGCCAATCTCACCCAGCCCACTCAGCTAATCCTGCATGGCAACTCATCTTTCTCAGGTTACACCCTCTACCATTCCATCTACGAGCCCTGCCCCTCGCCCACTCACCCGAACACATGCCCGCCCCCAACCATAGCCCATGACGTGGCCACCAAGGTGAGTACCGGTATGCAGCAACACACGTGCGGCGCAGCAATGGGGTTCTTGGATATCGTTTTTCCAGTGGCACCATTCATTGACAAAGTCGGCGACCAGGAGCTGCAGCGCAGATGAGGTTCTTGGGCGGCAGCGCAGGGTTCAAAGGCGCCAAGGAGCCCATCGGTTACTGCAAGGATCTCATCATGGCAGCCTGTGTCGCTGCCGCCCATCAGTTACTGCAAGGATCCCGTCATGGCAGGTTGTGTCGCCCGTGAGAAGGAGGTGTTGCTAAGCGGAGTCAACTTGAACTTCTTGAATTTGTTTCAGGTAGAAAACTCAAACTAATTTTTGTCAGCTTAGTGGTTAGCATTGGTCTTTCAGGATCTTGGAAGATTGTGGAAATGCATATATGTAGGACAGATCAAACAGAAACTAGAACTGTAGAATGTTGAAGATGTTTCTGAATTATGAAATATCAAAGTGCCTAGAAAAATCAAGAATACTTTTGTTCGAAACATATCTTCCTGTAAATCTGTTTTGGGTAAGTTATACTGCAGAGTATTGTTATTGTTTTTTTTTGGATTTCGTTGTTTTTATATGTCCTGCACAAACTTTTGGTGAACTCATATATTATTCCAAAGGGTTAATTAGATAGATGCCACTACAATTTCTGGATATTTGAGAAACCTCACCTGCAACTTTTAGCTTTTGAAAAACGCCACTAAATATTTGTGTACATTCCATAGATACCATTATGCTCACTCAAACACACATACAGGTCACTCGTGTATTTCTGTAGTATATATGGTACATGGTGGGTCCCGCCCCAGTCAGCTTTAGATCTAGATTTGCGCTGGCTTTGCCGCTTGACTATAAAAAAAATCTCATTTTTTCAAGTCAGGCCATCAAGGTCAGTGCAGTCTAGATTTAAAGCTGATTCGGGTGAGACCAAACATGTACGCATATATACTACAAAAATACATGAGTATAGATCTATGGACTGTACAAAGAATTGTAGTGGCGTCTTTCGAAAGTTCGAAAGTTGCAGCGGCGTTTCTCAAATAGCCAGAAATTGTAGTGACATATATATAATTAACTCTATTCCAAACCTTACACTCACAGCTCAGTTATGGGTCCTTTCTAGTTATGATATGAAAGGAAATTTATACAAAAAGTAGATATAATGTGAGAAGATGATGCAACTCCTTCAAATTTTTTTCCGCAGCAGGGTAATCCATACGTGAGCTAGGCTTTGAGTGCAAAGGGTAGCACGGTTCGAGCTAGTAAGATGGTGGATCTCCTACCTAGACCTGGCACGTAAGACTCTCGCCGGGGAAACTTTTATGGTTTATTTGTTGACAATCTCATCACACAATGCACCCCATATAAATATAAAGATAGTCATCGCTAACTTGGAAAGCAAACAAAATTCTAACAGTGTAGGGCTGCTTTGTCTTCTTTCTGGTTTGTGGATCTTGTCATTAGGTGTGATTTGGTGCTTGAGATTTGTTTTTCTCCTCTCTGAGTGTTTCTTCTAGATACAAATGTCATGCACATTGGTGCACATTCGAGAGAGAAATATGTGCCTAAAGGGATGAATCAACAATCCGCTACTCTCCTATTAAAGCCAAAGACATATGATCTTACAGTCTAGGCAGGTTATCCAATAATTAAGTGGTAACAGATTCATTTACATGTTACGATATCATAATGAATTTAAGTATGGTCACTGGCATGATTTTCAGTTCTTGAAGGTTTAGACTGGTGAAGCATGTTATCATCCTTCATAAACTAAGTAATAGAGATAAATGTATATCTTTGATATATAGTACATTTACTATGCTGAAAAGGATAACAGACATTTGGATTGCGATTAAGAATCATGCTTATGAAAGATAACTACAGTTCAAGCCTTCAGGAACAAAAGAAACAGGGGCGTAACTTTTATGGTAGAACAAAACGTAACACAGGTACCACAGGATATGCATTACAGTCAGAATTGCTAAAAATATACTCCCTCCATATCAAAATGTAAGATGTTTTCCCGTTTACTAGACAACATGTACCTAGACATGCTTTAGTGCAAGATACACATGAATCTACACAGTAAAACATGTCTAGATACGTTTTGTCTAGAAAACGCTTAAACATCTTATATTTTGATACGGAGGGAGTAATAGTGAACGAAGTAAAGTACAAGGTTATTGAACTTTTTTATAATCATCTGTCCATACCATGCTACCAAAACCAATGTATATTGGTTTGGACCCTTGTTCAAGCCACTGTGAAAGCTCTGGTGGTGGTTCATACTTTGTGCCAAGATTCAAGAAGCAGTATCCCACGACATCCACTAGAGGACCCCAGTCTGCAGAGAAGAATGTAGTTAGTACAGCCAATATAAAGCGGGTTATTAAAACATAAAATTTGCCATGAAACGTTGTTTGCATCGGCTAGATCCTAGAGCTAACAAATGACTAATCGAAAATATAACATTTTTTATGTAAACAATACAGAAGGACCCTACTGAAATATATTACTAATAATATAATAATGTACAACATTAAGAGTGATCAGGATACCCTTTGGCTTCGGCATAAGGTCTGGACTCCACATGTATCCTGTAGGTAAATGTGATATGGATCCATGGTATGTGCTAAAGTAAGCAATGGGAGGCAAGTTTAACTTCTTTCTGAAATTATTTATGAATCCTCTCGTGCCCCACCAGATTACTAGATCCACAATAAGATAGGATAGCTGAATGCGAGGGGGTAAAGATGTTAGAATTTGAATATCTGTGTCTTGAGTGGAAAATCAAGATAGAATTATTTCACCTTCTTGTACAAAAAAGTAAATTGCATGCGCACAATAGTGAAAAAGTTAAGGTTGTACCCTGTAGGTTGCGCTCTGAGGTGTTTGTGCCAATGGATGAGGGAACTCATTAGTTGGCCTGCCTACAAATATTAGCAATTAGGAAAACATACATAATAGCCTCACTTAAATAGTAAAACGTAAATACCAGTTCAAAATAGTAAATCATAAATATTTTGTTAAAATGCAGAATGGTGTTCTACTTTTTATAGTATATAATTGAGTCAATCTATGAGATACACTGGTACAGATTTTCTAATGTAAATATACTCCCTCCGTCTCAAAATAATTGTCTCAACTTTGTCTAGATATGGATGCATCTATATACTAAAACATGTCTAGATACATTCATATCTAAACAAAGTTGAGACAATTATTTTGAGACGGAGGGAGTATTACATTGTTATCACACCGGAAGAGAAAAGCTGGCATGCATAAGAGAAATGCACAATATCACATACAAAGATCAAGATTGGTGAATTTTTTAGTATAGGTTACTTAGATATTAGATTGACAGCCGTAGAATAAAAGGTATAACAATCAGATTAGGAATTCATGTCCAGGTAGTGAGCTTCTTGACTGAAACTTCAATTGGGAGTCCATTAAGATAGCTGTTGGAGTTATCTTAAGGGATGGAAAAACTATTAGCGGTCAGACAAGGAAACAGAACAAAGAGTATAATTTTGGTTACATTCCGGTGGTATAATATTGAGCAGTTCCAGAGAGATTTCATAATAAGAAATACTCCCTCCATTTCAGTTTTTTAAGCGCCCACCCATTTTTACTTTGACCATCAACTAGACCAATAATATATGAGTTATGTGCCACAAAAATTATACCCATTGGAAACTTCTTTCACATGTGAATTCGATGGTTATACCTGTTTTGTGGCATACTCCCTCCGCCCCCAAATAGGTGGCGCATAAATTCAGTCAAAAAGTCAATCATTTCTAAGTTTGACCAAATATATAGAAGGAAATATCAATTACTGTATTGAATAAATATATTAAGCAAATATATTTTATGGTGGATCTATTGAAATTAATTTGGTATTGTAGATCTTCATATTTTGTATATATACTTGGTCAAACTTAGAAAGTATTGACTTTTTTACTCAACTAATGCACCAAATATTCGGGGACGGTGGGAGTATAACTTATATTTGGTTGATCAAATTGATTACCAAAGTTGGACTTGAACCATGTGTGAGCCTTATAAACTGAAAATGAGGGATTCTAACACAACCAATCGCAACTGAGACACCCACAAAAAACAATGTAAACGTTTTCACGGGATAAACATGATGACATTGTTATATTTCATACACTAGCCAACGCAACCAAAACTTCGAACTGATGGAGAGGGCCAGGCAACCTACATATACACTTCAGCAGACATATTCAAAACTGTGAATGTTTTTGTGCTGGTGGTGAACAGACTTACGTCCATGGAAAAGTAAAGAAGATGTGCAGAGGTACCCCAAGTGCCTCAGCAATATGCAGATGTCCTGAAATAATAGCAATATGCAAATTTTCAGTTACACTGTATGTACATGTTCTATGATGCACGAGGCACCCATCCAGAAAGGTGAATGATTACCTACGCCATAAGGTAAATCAACCATTTTTTCTTAGGATTTTAGAGTATACATGACTGTTTAAATTGGTAGATGTTTGAAGGAAAAATTAGTTCATCTTCAATGAAACGGGAAGATACACAACCAGAGAAATAACAATCTGAGGATGATGCACGTGCCATTAACACATTGATGTTGTTTTCCATGTAGTTAATGTCTGTAGGATAATGGTCATTTTGCACAAACTTTTGAACCAGAGCAAGTAGCAAGGATTCATTCTGTTTACTTGTACTGACAAGTGACAACACTGACTTGTCTTCCTTTTCTGTCTTAAGAAACTTCTCAATTGTGGCATTCATATGAAATATTATCTCAGGGTAAAAGCAAGGAAACTTGGACATAATAAAAATTGGTGTGCAGCTCAAGAACTGTGCAGCAGATGCCCCGTTTGGGAGCTCAGTATTTTTAAAGTATTCCACGAATACTTCAGTTTCTAGAAATACTAAAGTATTAAATACTTTGAGGTGTTTGGTTCTAGCAAAAACTGTAGTTTTATATACTTCAATGTTGAGTAAACTACACTATTTTTGAAGTATATGAAAAGGAGGATTGGACCTCTTTTTCCAAAACTGAAGTATTGGTTCGCTAGGCAAAAGAATACTGTGGTTTTTGAATACTTTGATTTTAAAAATAATTTGCTGCCAAACGGGGCCTTATTGGCTTTAAATGAATGCAAAATACTCAGTAGTTTCATTAACTTAGAATCCAGAATTAGCACGTTACTAGCCAACCGAGTTTAATGTACAAAGTAGTATCTCTGTTCTGATTAAAATAGGGTAATCAGAGGCACTATATTTACTTAAGTTAGGAATCTGCATAATAATGGAATGATGATAAGGATCAAACAGGTAAAGATATTGAAGTTCGTAATGAATGTGACTATAGTCCATATATAAATGAATATACTGCACTATCTAGTCACATAATGAAAGAGAATTTCCATGTGCTTAGGCAGGAGATGTTAATTAAATTAGCAAAGTTTAACATAAATGTTATCACATGAAGGAGTGTAGTGACTAACAGACCCACCTAAAGCAGGAGGATTTGCTATAATTGCCTGAGCTCTGAAAGGTGCTCCAGAATCCAAATCAGGTTCTGTGCATGCAGGTAGAAGAGAGAAAATGATTTCCTTAACCTGCTTTCTTTGAACAGAAATCTCATTGGGTGCAATCATTAATCCTTTGTTTTTTGTCATGTCTGCAGATGAAAATGCACCCCTTACAAATCAAATGTGAGTATGTGCAAGCATACTTATAAATTAACTTGCTTAAGAATCGCATGTATTTTGTTTCTTAAAGAACGATGTTGTTTCGTAATTAAATACGAGGTTGGATAATCATATGCAGTGTCATTCTAACAACATACATAAAATAAGGGTGGTAGATAGCAAACCATACACTGAGCCATAATACGGGGATCGCCACCTAATGGGTAAAAATCAACACCAGCTGACTTCACAAAAGTACGAAAGTTGACATGAGATGCCAATCTAACATGGTGACCGAATTCCTGCGAATATAACATTATTTTTTATTACGAGTAAGAACATATACTGATATATGTACATATAAGCAGGTAACCTAAAGTCAGTATGTTATTGTCTGATAGTTATATACGAAAATGGGGGATTATGTTACATATATTTCTTCATCTTTGTAAAGATCCTGAAAGATATCATGATTATCGTTTATACTTGAAAACTTGAACAGAAGCACAGATGTTTCTTTACTCTAGTGGGGAATTAAACCGAGCACTGCCAAGGTAGACGATGCTAACTTAGTCACAAGCATGTAAGAATACCGGCTCGCTTTTTGTTCTTTAGTTATGACAATTCAATGAGGCCGCTATTTAACTTCGGGGAGAGCATCTTAGGCATGTAAAATTGGTGCTACACAAATGATGGACATGTCAAATTGTGTGCAGAGCTGCAGATCGGTAAGCAATCACCAAGCAGTAAAGCATCTAAGGATTTCAAAAAATAGCAGGCAGGCATATGCTTCGCTCATAATCTATACTGCTGGGAAGACAGTAATGATTCCGTCATCTACAGATCCCAGCGAAATAATGATAAGAACTCCCAATTAATTTGAGTGCATTCTAGATAATAAGTATTGAAATATCATATGCCATTTTCATTGATGCATGTTTGTTGCTTGGGATCCCTAACAGGTTGTTGCAAGTTCACTTGCCTGAAGTCGTTTAGCTAATGCTATAAATGGCTGAACATCCCCTCGTGTTCCAACTACAAGCATAACAATCTTCAACTTTGGGACAGACTTCAATCCAAATGCAACTTCTTCAATATCACGTGGAACAGAACCAAAAGCATCAATCTCTGAGAGTTCTGAGGCAACAAGGGCACTTCGTGTCAAATCTACCTCCAGTGTACCATCTTTCTGGATCTTTACCAACTTCTCAACTATCTTCATCTGAAAGACGAAACAACAAAGAATAGCTATAACATATAGTAGGACCAAACAGGCTAAAACCCAGCATAGCATAGAATTTTGGTATTTGTATGTGCATATGTTATTGTAACCCTGAATAAGTATAATGGAAAGAAAAAACCTAGCTATTGCAAGATACCATTTCCATTAGGATAGAACATGGGGAAGTGTTGCTTCCTGGATGTTCACAAATCCTTCTCAACTAAAGCCAAGCTCTAGTCCACCACACTGTGGTAAGCAGCATAGCAAACCTATCCATTTCCAGAGCCAACATAACTTGCACACAGTAAAGAGGTAAAGTAGAGAAGATGGAGTGATAACTGCAGCTATATATCAGGCCGCTGAACGCTGAAGAAGACTAGTATGCATCATCGCCAACTCTGAATATCATGAGGTAAATGAAACTACTGACAGTGCGTCAACGTTTTCTGAGAGAAAATGTATAGTCATTTACTTAATGTGCAGTTATTAAAGTATGAACTTACCTTCTCATTTTCTGATAGCATATCCAGCGTGAGGTCGCACTTAAGCAACCTATCGGAGTATGATCTTACAAAGGGATGCTCTTGCCCACTAAAACAACGAGAAGGTACATTTATGGATCTGCTATGCCCGAATCCTGTTGAATACCAGAATAAAAGTGCTATAAACAATGATGTTTCAGACAAAAAATATACATACAGAACCAGCTATCATAATTCTACTGTTCACATTTTACCAGAGAAGATGATTTTATTCTGAAGAGCTTTATCAATCGACTACCTGATGCAGTTGGAAACTAAATTGCAATCTGAGCATCGAGATTCCGTAGTTCCTTTCAAACCATACTAACTTATTTTAGGAGGAACTACAAGCACAATAGACATACTCCATAATTGTAGAGAGAGAACATGACTATAGGATGAACCATATAAGAAAACTGTCCATTAGTTCTCTATAGCAGGATCAAAACTAGAAGACCTAGAGCAGCAACCAGCATCACAAGGGTTCCCTGTATCCAGTCCTTGCACCTACACTGACACCGTGACTCGCTGAACATTACATTTTACACTTGGGCCTGTACACCCCTTCAACATTTGGAGGTCAACTTGGCCAAAGCTTCAAGCCAGCCCTTGTTTTATAATGTAACCACCCAATACAACACCACAAAAACCGATCACACATTTTACACTGGCAGTGAGTGATACTGAACTTGGAAACCCCAAGGTTTGACTTTACGAAATTCAACACACGTACTGTCTGAAATTCAACTTCGGCGCGTCCTAAATCCTCACATATTACGCGCCCACGGCCCACTGATCATCATACGACAACAAAAAATCTGGAAGCGAACCTTCCCGTCGCGAGGAGGGGAACCCGTCCGCGTCGACCGATCCGGAGAACCTCTCGTCCATGGAGCTCAGCACGAACTCCCTCGTCCCCTCGGCGAAGGAGGACGAGTGGCCCAGCCCATCCTGGCCTCCCTTCCTCCTCCGGAGGTCGCTGCTCCCCTCTCCCGCCGCCGCTTCGCTGTTGCAACCCATACCCCTGCCCGCGTGGCCGATGACAGCGACGGGGTTGACCGAGGGAGGGAGATGCTACTGGTGCCCGCGACACCGCGTTCGCATTGGCCGCGCCGCCGGGAGACGAGCGCTTGCGACGGAGAGGGACGTGCCGCTTGCTACGAGGCTGCCGGCTTGCGAGATTGACTCGCTGGCGGGAAGGTGGGATGGGAGGGAGGCAACTGAACTAGGTGGGAGGAAGGCGTTTGCTACGCGGACGACGAACGGCAGGTGGAGCCCCGTCGGGGAAGAGAGAGAAGAGGATTTTGATCCGAGATTCCGATCCAAAGTGGGTGAATGGAGTCAATGGACTCCGGGCCATCATGGGGTTTGCTTACCAACGTGGCACGGTGGCAGCAGTGCTCGGCAGACCGTACAACCGGAGACAAAGATTAAGAGCAACTCCCGGATGAGCTCCGGATACAAAGGAAAAGAAATGGTCAAACCAGATACGGTAAAAGTGGCCATCTCGAAAAAAAAAAGTCAGGGACACACTGTATTATTTGACCCCGCGTTCTATATGTCCAGTTTTGGAGTTGATTTTTAGCACGTACTCTCTCGGTTGCTAAATATAAGATGTTTTAGCTATTGCTCATGATGTCTAGATGCAAACTAATATGATTGAACATATACACTAAAAGTTGTCTAGATACATGTAGAAATGTGTGAATGTGGAAAAAAGTTAAAACATC